>JAPYYS010000991.1:0-73470 GCA_030522525.1 Campopleginae sp. 14b
AAAAAAAAAAAAAAAAAAAAAAAAACAAAAAAAAAAAAAAAAAAAAAAAAAAAAAAAAAAAAAAAAAAAAAAAAAAAAAAAAAAAAAAAAAAAAAGAAAAAAAAATGATAAAACGTGTATAAAAATATGAGAAAGTACGACGTGACCATATTTGAGAAATCTGTTTCAGTAGGATCGCCGAAAACGAGATGAAAAGGGAGCAGACGAAGTAAAAGTTGTTTGGCCTGGGAGGAAGATGTGAGGAGTTTCGGAAATTCGAGACGATCAACGGGACGCCGAAATAGTAACAAGAAGAACCGGAAGCGAGGAGCCCAAAATAGGGGAAAAAAATGGTGAATGTCCTTGAAAATAAATGAGCTTGAGCGAGTGAAAAAATTGGACCTAAATGTTTATTTACAAAGTTGAAAAAAAACAAAGACATATGACGCATTAGTCAGGCTAATACTTCGAGACGAACGGAAAAATGTTTTCGTCACTTCCGGACCAGACCTGACTCCTCGGAGCCTACAAAGGTGAAAAAAAAAGAAAAAAAAGTCAGGAAAAATCTTCAGATCTTCAAGGGACCAGGCCACACTCAAGGCTCGGAATACAACGTACTATTTGTGCGTTTATTCCGAGCATATCATGTCTACTCTGGCTTCGGAGACACTTGGGATCTCCGTGACTGGGGATGTTATCAATAACGCCGGGAGCACCACTCTCATGCCTACCGTCACCAGGCTCGATACTCGCATCGATGTCAATCCTCTCTCACTCATCTTAGCCATCTCCATCGTCTTCATACTCGCTCCAATCACCATCAGCAGCAACGCCATCATCTTGGCTGCTTTCTATCGCTACAAACGACTCAGAACAGCATCCAACTGCTTACTCGCCTCACTCGCTGTCAGTGACTTTGGGGTAAGTCTATGCAATCTTGATCCTCGGCATAGCTCTCTGTCTGGTGAATTTTTCTTTTTTCCAAGTCACGTCGTGAGCTCCACAATGTGGAGCAGCATCCAGGTTAATATTTACAATTGGGGCGTTTCCAAAAAATGGCTTCAAATTTTTTTTTTAATATCCTTTTTGTTTAAAAACTTTTAGGTTTAAAATTGGAACCATTTTTCGCAATAACCCCGATTCTTAATCATTATCGAATCTTGGGTGGCTGCCATTTTTCACGAAAAATCTTGTTTTTGTGGGAAATATTTTTTCTATTGAATCTTTTATTTCCACCTCAATTGCCACAGGCTCCTGGGATTCTGCATTGAAATACGGAAATAATGAGCCCAAGTTTAAGCTTTTTTGATCAATTTTAACGGAGATATGAATTTTTCAAAATTCTCCTGTTTTTATCGTTTTAACCCATTTTTTAATATTTTTTCGACTTGGAACAATACCGCCCCAAGCTCACATGATTCTGTATTAAAAAACGAAAAAAATGAAGCCAAGTAGAACGCTTTACGTAAAATTTTACCGGAGATATGAATTTTCCAAAATTGCCGTCATTTTTACCATTTTTTATCGTTTTACAGCATTTTCGAATCATTTTTTTGACTCCAAGCTAAATTTTACCAGGCTCATGCGATTCTATATTGAAAAACGAAAATAATGAGCCCAAGTGTGAGGTTTTTCGTTTAATTTTACCAGAGATATGAATTTTTCAAAATTGGGGTCATTCAGACCCCAGGTTGAGGGAATAAGTACGAAAAAAAAGGTTACCGTTGTAGAGTTTATTATATTTGAATAATGAATGACGAATAAATAAAAAATGGTTTTCAACAGGTCGGAGTATTCATGCCTTTTGGTATGCACTTGGAACTCTCCGGTCTGCCGGACAACGTCGAAGTCTCGAGCGTCAGTATAACTCCCTATTGCATAGTCATAGCTCTGTGTAGCGTCAGCGTTCTCGTAACAGTCGCTATCGCCGTCGACAGACTAACTTCGCTGGCTCAACCACTTCGTTACAAGAATATCATTACCCACAGCAGCGTCGAAAAGTACATCGCCGTATTCTGGCTTTACTCTATCGCTGTTGGACTCTCGCCTCTGATTTACGCCCACAT
The DNA here is from genome assembly GCA_030522525.1 of Campopleginae sp. 14b. Classification (NCBI taxonomy): domain Eukaryota; kingdom Metazoa; phylum Arthropoda; class Insecta; order Hymenoptera; family Ichneumonidae; species Campopleginae sp. 14b. Next base: position 2,046 of record JAPYYS010000991.1, read on the forward strand.
TATGGGACTCACACAATCGCACAGGTAAACAAAAATCCACTTTGATTACAAGCCACGAATCCTCCATTTTTTGTCTTTTTCGAGCGCAATTTTTTTTTTTTTTTTTTATTCACTCGCGGAAATGGTCCCGAAGGCCTTTTATTTATTGAGTGTAAATTTAGTACGAAATTGCCAAGTTTCCGCGTTTCTGCGTTGATAAAAAAAAACACGTGGCCTCCGCGGATTTATTAATTATTTTTATTCATTTAATTTTCGATTTTTTTTGTCCTGGATCCTTAATGGAAGAGCGGAAAATTAATCGAGCGGAATTCGGGAGATAATTTTCGGTGGGAATTTGATATTTTAAGGCAGTGCAAAAAATCAAAATTTCTTGACTCCTCGACTAAATCCCTGGATCAATAAACGACGAATGGGTGCAAATTTGCACCTTCAGTTTTCAAAACGTTCTACCTCATCGACATTTCTGGGGATTGGAAACTGGTGGGCTACTTTTTAGGGGTAGCCAATCCTGGGCGATCGATTGCAATCATTAGAAAATCAAAAAATCCCACATTTTTAGCCAAAAAAAGGTCAAATTTACAAAAAAAATTTTGCAAATCTCTTTTTTTTTTGTTTCAACGTCATTTCAATACTAATCAAGATATCGAAATTCAAGTGGCACGGAATTGAAGATAAAGAGTCATATTTAAAGAAAAAAAAATATAAAACATTTTTTTCCCGCGTCAAAAAACGTGAATCCGGGCCAGAAAAAAAAAATCAGTAATTTCATATTCGCACGTGGTTTTGATGGAGATTGATAAGCTGCTGGCAAAAATGCTCGTAGCATGAATAATTAAGGGGAATACTTGTGCCAACGAGGACACAAAAAAAGTTGGCTGTATCGTTTTTATATTAATATTAAACATGACCCGCTGCTATTAGCTCGAAACATTTTTCGCTGCGTTCGTTCCATGAGACAAGAGCTCCTCGTAGAAGAGAAAAAAGCTGCTGTAGGAAAAGTAGAAAATGTAATTTGACTCTTCGAAAAAGTTTCGTCCCTCGAGGGAGAACGAAGAGACTGTTTTACGGGGGAAGGAGGGAGGGGGGGGGGGGTAAGAGAGCTGGGAGTACACATTATTATTAAAACGCCGTTGGGTGATATGCACGGTAGCGTAAATTCGAAGCTAGGCACCCGGTTGATACGCGACCACGAGCGGTAAGGTCAGCCAGGAAGGAAAAAAGCTTGAGAAAGTTTAACCCGCGACATCGCGAATGTCCCACACGTCCGCGGGCTCTTTTGTTGTCAAATAGCTCTGGACCTGGCCAATTGGTTTTTTAAAATTTCAATCAACTTATCAGAAGTTTCTCGACATTTTTTCACTTAATTTAATTTTTCACATACTTTTTACACTCAGTAGACACACATGGGTCTGGGGGACCCATTCTATGGAATCGACGCCCCAGCCCATTCTATGGATCCAAAACTATTTTCCTGATATTTTTCCGATTTTTTAAACGGGTCCCAATACGATAAAAAATGGTAGGGTCCCCCAGACCCATGTGTGTCTGGGAAGGTGTGCTAATTGTAGTCTATAGACGGTTTTTTAAATTAAAAACTACTTTCCTGAATTGTTTCCAAGCTTTTAAACTAGTCCGAGTACAGGAAGGGTCTCCCAGACCCATGTGTGTCTAGCGGGCTGCCCTAATTGTAGTGCGTACAAAAGTGAAAAAATCGTACTCCAAGCCTTTCTTATTATCCGGGAAAAGAAAATATGAAAATTCATAAAATTTGGTTTTTTTATTCTGAAATATTTTTTAAAGTTGCTGAGACCGTTCAATAGCGAAGAAAAAATGATTATCGTCAAAAAGGTCGTATAAACATATTAGGCTTCGTATGGAGGGAAAAGTCAAAACGTTGATGGAGAAACAAGACCCTCTTACGATCTCCATCGCCAAAACCATATCGTTTATTGAGTTGGTGAGAAGATTAAGAGATTGAGAGGATTAAGGCTCGTGTGTTGGATCCTTTCTGGGGTCATGACCCCTCGACCCTGCAAACAAGTGCTAGCTGTGGAGGTTCAAGCTCAGATAAGGTCGAGGGTTCGTCATCCGAATGCCTGTGCAACTCATTCCTACGTGCAAATGACCTTTTTATAGGACGCATGTGGCACACCCTGGCATATACTCCAGAGGATTTAACGTCTGGCAACCAAGACGTTGCCTTCCACCAAGAGCCCAATATATTTCTACTTTTTCGTCCTCCTCTCGGTATCCTTTTCTCGCTTTTTTCTCCAAGCACTCCCCTGGCCTTTGAGAAAGTTGAAAAAACAACTTGCAGACAGGAACTCTAACAGGTTCTTTGCATTCACAATAAAGCCCCACCGCTCTTATTGAATTTTTCTTGCTCCCATGAAAATTTATACGAGTTGTATTAGACTCCCGTAGACACACATGGGTCTGGGAGGTCCTATTGTTTTTTTACTGCACTTGGACTCGTTAAAAAAATCGCTAAAAATTCGATAAAGTACTTTTGGATTTAAAGAATGAGAGTCTGCACTGGATGAGGGATAATCATCATTTTTTATTAAATTTCTTCGATGCTAATCACGCCATTTGCTAAATGGGTCCCATAGACCCATGTGTGTCCATCGAGGGTTAATAATAGTTTAAGTTATTGTGGACATGAGAAAAAAAAACCGTGGAAATACTATTAGGCCACGTTTCTAGACACACATGGGTCTCAGAGACCCTACACTTGTTTTTACTGTTATTTGAGAAATCTGAAAAAAATCAGGAAAGTAGTGAGGAATTGATGAAAATGATTCTTCATCATTTTTCTTCAGAGGTTATCGATACGAAAAAGGAGCAATTGACGATATTTGCTGGATGGGTCCCCCAGACCCATGTGTGTCTACCGAGGGTTAAAGCGGCCTATCAGCCTTAAAGTCTGCCAGAATCCTGTGCATATTTGATTTTTCAACTCTGCTGACTATTCTCGAAAAATCTTGGTCACCCCTCTCTCGTAATCCTTTCATCTCGGAGGGTTAAGTAAAAATGTTGCTTTGTTGTTCCAAAGTATATCGAGTCCTGTCTCCGGCGGGAATGCACGGAAAATCTGCTTTCGAGCTATCACTCTTGTGCTTTGGCAACTGATAAAGCGTCTTAAAAGATTCACGAAGCCATCAACGATGCCGCATTTTATTTATTCACTTTTTCTATCTTGGTTCTTACTAAGCTCATGTTTTTGACATTTCATCTACCTACTCCGAAACCTTTCAAACTTATTTGGTCGAAAAAAGTGCTTTCTTACTATATATTTTTTATTCACAACGTCCAATGCTTATTGATCCTTTACCTCATTTTATTTTCTGGCGTTTTGTAGTTTTTGCTGCTTGATGCTGTCACATTTGACCCGGGGTCAACACGACCCCAGGCTATTTTAAGCCCCAAGCCCTTTCTCTCTTCGTTTTTCCATTTTTCATCGTTTTTTCCCCATTTTTGACAAATTTTTTGACTCAAAGAAAATAGGCCCCAGGCTCTCTTGTTTCCGCATTAAAAAAAACGAAAAGAATGAGCCCAAATTGAATTATTTTCATTCAATTTTACCGGACTTATGAATTTTTCGAAATGGGGGTCATTCAGACCCCAATTTTCCGGAATAAAAAAACTGCATATTTGGAAGTGTATTATTTTCCACATTTCCGCGTAAAGTCGGAGCGAAAATGCATGGCAGTCAAGACTCTTTCTCCTTTTATCTCGAAAAAACTCGAAGAGTCTAATGGGTTTTGGAATTTTTTTTTGACAATTTTCAGTATTTTCTGAATAATTTGATTTCCTCAAAAATTTAATGAATTTTCATGATTGAGTCAATGAAAATTGGTTTTTTTCCTGGAGCCAGTAAAGAATCAAAATGAAAAGTGTCGAACCTATTATTTTGGTGCGATGCTCCCTCAGGCTCGTACAAAGCAATGAAGTTGTTTTTTGTTGCAGTGGAAATTGCCGTTTCGCCGCAGCTGTTCGGCCTCCCGTGCAAGTCTTTCTCGTCCTGGCTGTGTGGGCACCGAGTGCCCTTGTATTGTTGGGTTGTTACATGTACGTTTACCTCGTTGCTCGCTCCCATGCACGAGCCATATACACAGTCGAATTGTCCTTCAGGCATCAGACACAAACGATGGCTCTTCCTCGCTATGGTCAGACCCTGGCGCTCACCGTGGGAGTTTTTCTCATACTATGGCTGCCGTTCCAGGTGAATAAACAACGAATCTTTACATTGTTTTATCAACCGAAATGGCAACTGCCGAAAGCCACTAAAATAATTGAGAAATATATTAATAAATATACCCTCCTTAGACAGACATGGGTCTGGGAGACCCATTCAGTGAATAGCATGAATTTCACGTTTTTCAAATCGATTACCTAATGAATAACAATATTCAAGAAGCGAATTCAAAAGAAAATTTAAGTTTAAACTTTAAATCGTCCTCGGGAAGAAACGGGTTGAGGAGGAAATTTCGTACTGGATTTGAATTTTCTACGATTTTTTATCTTCCGAATGGTCCTTGATCGAATAGAATCCGTCCGGCCAATCCAGAGAAATCCAACATTTTAGATTTCCGTCAATTTTCCGTTTCTCGGGGTAAAAAAAAATGTTAATCCAGTACCCAGTGCGGTCTCCCTTCCTATTGATCCAAAACTACTTTCCTGAATTTTTTCCGATTTTTTTAACCACTCCGAGTAGTCAAAAACGGTAGGGTCACCCAGACCCATGTGTGGACAGGGAGTCGCATTTTTTTGTATTCTCTCTACAGATGGAAAAAAATGCTTTTTGGGAAAATAAAGTGAATAAGTTGATTTTGAAAATGATTTTCAGGCTTGCATGCTGCTGGATATATTCTGCGGGACGAAAATCCTCTCCGAATGGATAGTAGTATGGTTGGGTTTGCCTATACTAGGTCACAGTGCTGCAAATCCCTGGATTTACGCGTTTCATCACGGCGAGATGCGCGTCGCTGCAGCCAAAATAGCGGAGGACGTGGTAACGCGTTTCGGTATACATCCAAGTCGTTACGGCTGTTCGCCGGTTCGTCGTGGCTCCAACACCAATTTCGAGCTTGCCGAGGTCAACAAAAGCAACGAAATACGGCCGCCACCTGTGGAGGATTGTTTCGCAGCAAAACACTTGTCCACTTTTTATCAACGTGAGAAATCAAAATGTACACCCGGCGAATTGTTGAGCAGCGACACCGACATATCTCCCGAGGGAATCGACCCGAGCAGACGATTCTCCATTGGCAGCTTGTCCGCCGATATTGTCGAGGAAGACATCCACGCTCTGACGAATATGCTCAAGCCTGAATACGCGATCGATCGAAATCACTTGATCGACTCCAATCACAACATCGACAAAATAAAACAACTGAAGTATCTCCTTGATCCAACTTTCAACAAAATACGACAACTTAAATGTTTAAACAACAAACTAATGCCCAACAAAACCATGAACAATCATTTGGACGAGCCCAAATTTATTTCTTATCAAAATCTTAAAACCGACAAATATGCTTATCAACAAATTCGACAATTTAACACAATGTCCGATCCAACTTTGCATCCTGATAATACCGAGGCAATCCGTTGCTCCAGGGGAGCCCTCAATCAAGCATTGCGCGACGATGCACTTTTGGGTCGCCGGAAAAACTCCAATTTATCTTCCATGTCCGATCCTAATCTCAAAACCTGCACTCGAGCTAATCCCTTGATCATTGGATCCACTAAAGTGTACAACCCTCGAGACCCTAATCAGGATACCAATCATGGTTACTCCGTGCATAGCCTGGAGCATGAAAATTCAATGGGGAAATTGACCCTCCAATGGCGTACGGTCGGTAAACTTAAGAATTCCTCAAATTGCTGTGGATCAGTTTCTAAAACCTGCGGCGACCAATTTGACACTTCACCAAGTGCCCTCGTCGCGTCAACAGATTTATTCAAACTCACTGAACCACAGAGCGCCAATCGAAAATATTCGAAAAAACTAATTACCCTAACAACCAACAAACTCGCCAATTTTACCAGCTCGGGAGATCGCAAAATAAGAAGAATCAGTAAACATTCAGCGACCTCTAGAAACACCAATGGAAGACTCAGACAAGAGTTCCTTAAACACTCGGAATCTATAAGCGCCATAGAGCGAAACTTTCAGCCAAGATTACCCCGAACATCCAGGTTCATGGACAATCTCGCTGTACCAACCATTCACTCTGAACCTACCAGTCCTGTTCAACCACTTCCGCTTGACTCCGTTTCGGAAGGAGAACCACTCGCCATATTTTCTCGCACTGAGCAATACGTAAGTACCAATTTAATCTGCTCTTTCAGCTACAGCTAGAAACCGTTTTTTCGAGATTTTTCATTAGATAGATAGATGATAGATGGAGGAGTTTTATTTGCAATACTTTTCACTTTTTCACTGAAATTCTTGCAGCGTTCTCATTCCCCCTAATATATTTCTATTATTCTCGTTTTGCTTCTCTTTATTCATTAATCTTGTTTCGCAGTTCCACCATCCTTCTTTCTGCATATTTCCTCTAAATTGGCATTGCTCACTTTTGACTTCTCCCCTTAGTGTCTTCATCTGTTTTTCCCTTACTGTCGTACGTTTCTTTTTACCAATTTTCAATGTAAGTTTTATTGGTTTCTGTTGTTATTGAGGATGTTGAGTAGCTATGAAATTTGTTAATGTTAATTGTTCAATAACGAGCTCCCTAATCGTCGCAAAATTTTTGCACGACCACTTAAATACTTCATACAAAAACATACTAAATTTTCGGAATTTTCTTATTATTTCTTATTTCAACCCTTAAGGACGATTAAGAAGCTCGTTATTAAAAAATTCTAATTGTGTTAAAAATTATTTTTTAAACAAACACAAAAAAAATATTTATCAATAAACTTCATTTTATTTTGCTTTCAGTATATTGTAGATATTCAAAAATTGAGAAGTAGAAAAAAAAATATCGCAAAGTTATGTCGGTTTCCATAAGACTACGTTTTATTTGTTAATGTCAATTGTTCAATAACAGGATTCCTAATCGTTATGCCTTCCCTTAAATACTTCATACAAAAATATACCAAATTTTCAAAATTTAGTTATACTTTTTTTTTTGGTGAAATCTCGAAAAAGCGTTTTTGCGTCTCGTTCTAAATGATTTGAACGCAACAGTGCCATAATTTTTATTTCAAAATGAACAAAATAACAAATATTTCGAGTTGATATAATTCCACGTGTATTTCCATGCGAATAGGCTTCGAGTCCGACATCGCGGGGGCCATGGGACACGAGTTCAGTGCCAAGAAGGCGTCAGATCCACGAAACCTTCGTCCGAAGTCCATCGCGGCTCTCCAACCCAATACCTCACGTTCTATTGAATTTTGAAGACTCGAATGATTCGATGGACGCAAGCAACGACGTTGGGTCCATGTCCGGAGAGTCGTATTCGCTCGACAGACTCCGAGACATAGTTCCACCCGCGCCATCTGCCGGATTAGTGCCGGAAGAATTGGCGGCGGCGCTTCTTCTGAGCGCAGAGAAAGGCCACGAGCGACGTCCATCGGGTACAATATTTCCGGAACACGATTCAACGAGATTCACTTCCCGAAGACCGTCCGATCTCAGGTGGTCCGAATCGTCCAGATCGCAAGAAATTTTATCGACCGTCAACGATCATCAGAAATCACCGTCTTCTTATTCAGTCAATAATGTCAAAAGCTGCACAAGTGGTAGCGATTTTAACGACGTAACGTGTCTCGGCTCTTTCGCTTGTCCGGATGCTCTGACTTCCTCTTTACGAGAGTCATTTTTTGAGCCTCTTTCAGTACCGAATTCCGAAGTATTCACCTCCCTCGAGGACCTCGAAAATCCTGACACCTTGTCTCCGGTTATTGACCCAAAAATTTGCGCTTCTTCGGTCATCCCCATAGTACATTATTCCGTTTCTTCTGCAAACCTCCAGCGACCAAAAAATTGCGTCGAACTTTTTAATGACAATACTCAGAGCAAATCTAGCGAATCGGTACTGAAAAATCATCATCGTGCTATCTTGAGACTAGAAGCCTCTGTACATCGAAGCAGACCACGTGTCCGCCCTAGTAAAGACTGTATTATCCAAGATTCACCGTTCAAGAGAATTCCGAGACTCGCTCCGTTGGCGCTACCTCCACCAATGGAAATTTGCACTCCTACTTATGACACCGCCGCTGAAATAAAAGGAACTTCCGGTCTCGGTGTCCGGGTATAAAAAAAATCCACGACACTCGAACGAAACTTTTTTTTCATATGTTTCTTTTCATTTTATCGAAGAAATCAACGTTTCACTATTTTCGTCATGGTTAGTTCGATTTTCTCGAAAATTGTCAAATTTTCTGCATTTTTTTTCTTCCGCTCAATCATAGATCAACTTTTTTTTCCTTCAAGTTCCTGTCTTGACCCGGAGCGACTATGCGGGTGCAAATTTGCACCCACGAAAACTTCAGGCGACGCGAACTTTTGTCTGCGTGGCGCGGCGGCTTTCCTCATGGTCGTTCCTTAAAATATGACTCTTTATCTTTAATTCCGTGCAAGTTGAATGTCGATACCTTAATTAGTATTGAAATGGCGTTAAACCAAAAAAAAAACAGATTTGCAACATTTTTTTTGTAAATTTGACCATTTTTTTGCACAAAATCTGAAATTTTTTGATTTTTCAATCGTTGCAATCGATGGGCCAGGACTCGCTACCCCTGAAAAGTACCCCGCCAGTTTACAATTCCCAAAAATGTCGATGAGACAGAACGTTTTGAAAACTCGAATTGCAAATTTGCACCCATGTAGTGAGTGTGTTAGCCCAGAGGTCCTGTGGTGTCTGGGGATTAAGCTTTCCAGCTTAACCATCACTCGGAACTTCCTTTTTCCACTACTTCACTTTTCGGCTTCCAGTTCCTACAGATTTATTGAAGCGTTAACCAAGCAGGGAGAGCCCGTCAGTACAGGCAGCATTTTGTTTTTTACTGCATTTGGTTAGTTAGCACTGTTAGAAACTCAGGAAAACTGCCTCCTGCTCAGGGATCCGAAGCGCGAAATAGTGTAGAGGCTTAGCGGTCACCGAACCAAGTATTGACCTCGCCCATTGATCAGTTCGGGTAAAAACATTTTTGAACGTTGCGTTTGTCCCATAACACGGCTTCCAAAACGTTTTTTTTTCTCCCGCTTCAGTTCTCTGATGATAATTACTCAAACTTTTTCAGCATCGAAAGGATAAAAAAAACAATTTTTTTTTTTAACCGTGCGGTATGACAATTTTCCTCAAAATAATGGAAACAAATCAGTTCATTGCTTTCCCAGTTTTGAGGCTTTCACGACAGTTCTGATTGAAAACTATTGTCGACGTATTCTCAACGTCAATGTCAGGACTAAAATCTCCGATACCGATTCTCCACATTTCTCGTAACACTGTAACAAAAATATTCATTTTCCAACATCTCTTAAGATTCAAAAAAATATATAACAGGCCAAGAAACGAAAAAAAAAATCTACTTCAACTACGCAATCAATTTTGTCAGATTCTCCAGATTTTCCATCATCTTGAATTTTTCTATTTTCTTCTAAAATTTCTCAACTATTTAAAAAATGAAAATAATTTTAAAAAAACTTCACAATATTTTTCATTGGGATCCAACGATGCAAAACTTCGTGCCATCATCCCACACCGCCTATCGGTTATGCAACAATTTCTTACCCTCTTTATTATTCGTGGCAGGGTCGTTGATCTGTGTCGTCAAGATGCTGGACTGTGATAAGGTACGAAAAGGACAGATTGTTAAAAACAAAACATATAAATAATATATATTTATACTATGATTGTCACGGGCTGGTCACTAGTACGATTCTAACCCTCAGTAGACACACATGGGTCAGGGAAGCCCATTGAGCGAATGGTACGAATTTCTCGTTTTTCGGATCGAAAACTATTTTTTTTAAATAACAAAAAATCATTTTTATCCATCACTCAGTACAGGCTCTTTTTCTATAGACTCGAAACTACTTTCCTGATTTTTTTCAACGTCTCCAAGTGAGAAAAAAACGCTAGGTTCCCCCAGACCCATGTGTGTCTACAGAGGGTTAAAATTCTTCGTCTCAACCGAAAAGACTCGCAGTGAGAAGAGAGACGATTATTAACGAGATACCTGAAATTTAGAGAGTCCGTAACAAGAAAATGGTTTTGCCTGTGGACACGGACTTGGGGTTTGGGCAAAAAAAAAAATATTTTTATTACCAAGAAAACAAATGGTGGATGTGTATGCGACCACGAAATTTCAAGAATCAAACAAATTCTCTGTATAAAAGGACCGAGCGAGAAAGAAGTGTTAAGAATCTGCTGGAACAGTTTGCTAATAATTTCGGAAAAAAGTCTGCGAGCTCGCAGAACCGATAACAAAAAAGTTGACGCGTCAGTTTGTAGGAGAATGCGAGAAGTTTCCAGTTTCGAATTCCAAGACTCGTCGACTTTCGGTAAAAAAAAAAAAAAAATGGTTGATTTTTGAGGAAACTTCCTTAATACTCTTAAACTCTATTTGCGTCAATACGCCCTTAAGGCGAGGGATCGGTCGGCATCCGGCGACTGTGAGTGCGAGAAAGTCGAAATATTTGGAATTGCAAATGGAAACGGAATATTTATTTCGGAAACATTTGAGACGAGAGCCGGTGACTGATCCATCACCTTAATTAAAAAATCTGACTTTAATTCAGCACTAACAATAACTTCGACTAAATAATTGAAAAATTTGCGAACTGAGTCCGTTGAACTATATATTATAGTGAGTAGGTGTGACCCTTGTGTCCCCGAACACATGCTGGGTATAGAAACGTGCGGAGACGAGGACCATGAGGACCAAAATGAAAACAAAGTCGAAGTATAGGTTAAAAATAAAGCAGAGAATTGATAAATTCACAACAGAGCCAATTTCGTTCAATTTCGTTTGTTATCACAAATAGTTACGACGATATTCACTTTTTTCTTAAAACACGAAAAAAAACAGCATAAGTGAAAAGATCGATGTTTTCCGAAATGATCTCGTACGCCAAATTTGTCACGTGATACACGCTACGAACCGATGTTTTCGGAACTCTCACTCGTCGGCAACGATACACAATGAATTATTAAACAATAAGTTGATCAAGTAAACTCTGTCCTCGAATGAAATAAAATGTTTACGTCGGAGCTATGATCATCCTTGTAAATCAATGCCAATCAATGAAAACTACTTTTTATACATAAGCCAGAAAATAATGTTCTCTAATAATCATTATTAACATGCAGATAGAGAATCTATATAATAAATATATATCTTTGTATATCACCCAGTCATCAAACAAACAAAAGTTACCTGTATACCTACTCGCGTACCTATAACCTATAAAAGTCCGCGTTGGCCGCCGACTCGTACACGTGAATAATAAATAAATGGTTATGTAAATATATGTATATATATATGTATGGGACTGTTCGTTATCAGGATCATAGATTACGGTTGAAAAGTTTAAAAAAGCTGAGAATAATAAGGCGGAGCTGAGTGGTCGAAATTCGGGGACTGTAACCGCGCGAGATCGAACACAAACTGAGGCGAATGGCGAATGGCAGTTACGATAGTTCGTACTAATGAACGAGAGGTATGCAAAAACAGCTGTTTCCGGTTTAGACTCCGAGGGTGTTCGTCGTCGTGTGTGAAAGTTTTGATGATAGAAAAATTATTATCGTAATAATAAACAGTCGGGGATCGAGGCCCGATGGGAAATTTTTCGTACGTTTCATTTCACGCGCTCTGCTTGGAACGTTTTTCGATTTTTTTTTTCGGTTTTATTATTTCGATCCGGTTTCAATAGTCGACCTGAGGCCTGAACACATGATAAACATATATAAACTACAATTTGGCGATGCCGACCAAGGTGACAGTTCGAAAACGAATGAAAAAATTACGCGTCAATATTTTTTCTTTTTTTTTTATGGAATTAAACAATTTTTCCCGAGCCATAAACGGTTCGACAGCATAGAAAAATTGTAGCTATCGCTCAGCGCCACTGCGGCAAAATTTTGAAGCTGCAGCCACTTTTTTAAACTTTCACTGGTAAGGACGCGAATTTTTTATTTTTACCGAAGACCGTTCGATAAATGTCGACACAATTGAATTAAAAATGAAATTCGGCTTTTTCCGTTTTTTTATTCGTTTTCCAACTGCGATCATTCGTCACGACAAAGTTCGTAGATTTTCGCACACCATACTCGTCCACCTCGTATGGAGGAAGATGGAAAATACCGAGAATTCATTCTCGAACGAGTATCGCCGAAAAAACTCTTACTGATGATTAAAAAGAAAAAAAAACACACGAATGCTTCACAAATACCACTGAACCAGAAATCACCGACAAATCCAAAGATATATAACATATAACTCATATTTTTGTGAAAACCGGAAGCCATTGTCTTCGTGCAAAGAATTGATAGAAGAAAAATGCCAGAGATTCATCCGACTGTATAAAATTCTGTAAATTATCATCGTCATTAAAATTTCGTTCGATTACTCGTGAGGGTATAAAGATTGACGTCATAATAATATTTATTGTTATATTGTAATTGTCTAATACAATAGTTACGTTTCTCACACTGGAGGAGAAATATTTTTAATCGTGAATTTCATGATATTACGGATGATTATGAAATTCTTTCCATTGGAGAATAATAGAAATATTCATTAGTGCTGGACAGAGGCCAATAAAAGCATCATTGAAAAAAAACGCGTTTTATTGCGACACGTGTCCCTCGAAAATCTATTTATTGCAGCGCAATTTATTGCAGCGCTGTTTTTTCGCTTTACGGTTGTCGAATCCGCGAGGGAGAGAGTTCCGAGAAAACGAGCGTCCGGTTACCGTTGTCTCGAGCCGCCATCTTGAATCTTCGATCGATTTGTCCAGATCGCATAAATCGTCTATTCCGAAAGCAAAAAAACGCGGCGATTCGCTGAAACAAACAAAAAATCTGATACAGAGCGAACCTTTTTTTCTGGGAAATTCATTTTTCCCTCCGCTTTTTCCTACCCTGGCGCTGCGCTTAGTCACGTGACCGTCCGGTCACGTGTCAAGCACAAGATACGAATACAGTCGCAAGAATTGCACGTGTGTGGGTCGACCATGAACGCCGTTTTCGCGGTCTCTTGTGCGTCGAGCTGTGACGTTTCCCCATCGCTCATATCAAAAGCTAAAAAACCGGTAGATAGTAATAATCCTCGGGCGCGCGGCTCGATAGCCCAAGGCGCGAGTGTGAAAGTGTCTCGCTCGTGAAATGCCACGACGATGGAATTTCTCGTTTGACATGGAGGGAGACTCGTTATTACTTCTCGTCTGTCAATAGTAACAAATCAGTGAAAATAACAAAAAACCACATATCGTATCGTTACGTCCTTGGATAACTACGAAGTGCCATCATGAGTGAATCGAAAGTGGTGAGTTTCATCGAATTCTTACGTGGGCAAAACAACAGACGTCGTTCAATCGATATTCCATGAAATTTCAAGAGACGACCATACGTTTCGATGTTTCGATTGCCAACGACTTCGTGAAGGTCATTGAGCTCCACTTTATTTTGATAATTCACTGTCATTCATAAACGCGAATCAAATAATTCCTTTTCGTTGCATTTTCCCCAAACAAAAAAATCCGCTATATTTAATTCCAATAAGTCAAAATCGTCACAAACGAACCCGATTTTTTGTTTTTTCGTCTGCGACAACAGGAACGGTTGGAAAGCCAAGAAGTCTCGGTCGACGAAGACCCAAATTTATTTAACGCAAACTTGCTCGATCGTTTGCCTAATCAAAGGCAAGAAAATGGCCTGCTGGTCCGTCCGTTACGATCTTCAGATTACGAAAATGGTAGCGTAACAAACATTTTTCACTTTCCACTGTATTTTGAGTTTCAATTATTATTCTTTTTTATTATCCAGTGGAATGTAGCCTCTGTAGACACACATGGGTCTGGGGGGCCCAGAGAGCCCGATTGATTGATTTTTTTTCTCTCCTCACAGTTACTCGAGCATTTTTAACATTTTGCCAGTGTCAAAAATACTGGATCGTTTGAATATATAAGGATTTATGAAAATTCCAACTATTGACCTTCGGTAGACACACATGGGTCTGGGAGACCCATACAGCGAATGGCATGAATTTCTTGTTTATCGTATCGATTCCCGTGAATCTTTTACAATCCTTTTAGTGCATCCAAGTACAAGAAACAACGGTAGGGTCCCTCAGACCCGTGCGTGTCTACGGAGGTGCTCTAATCCTAGCCTTTCTACAATTTTTTTTCATTTCCATAATAACGTAAACTATTATTGAGCCTCCGTATACACACATGGGTCTGGGGGACCCTCACGGCCAATGGCGTGATTTCCATAAAATAAAAATGACAAAAAATCTTTCTTTATCCATCGCTCAGGGCAGGCTCTTTTTCTGTGTATCCAAAATGACTTTTCTGAATTTTTTCAAATTTTTTCAACGTAGGGGTCCCTCAGACCCATGTGTGTCTGGGAAAGTGCACTCATGCAGTACGGTGTGTCTACGGAGGGTTAGTTTGGTGTTGCGTTAAGTTTTAGCGATAAATATATTTGTTCCAGGTTTCCTTCAACTTTTGGGGCAGTTGACGGAAGTCGGTAACGTCAGCAAGGACCAATACTTGAGTAAATTTATAATTTGGAGCATTTTTTCGTTTCCGTCCAGAGAAAAATTTGTTTTTCTCTGAATTTATTTGTCGTAGATTGTTTTGCAAAGATGAAACGTGCCGGAGGCTACTACATCGTCGTTGTGGAGGATCTGGACAGTGGAAAAGTCATTGCAAGTGCTTCCTTGGTTATCGAGCAGAAATTTATACACAACTGCGCTCTGGTGAGGATGCAATATTTTTATACAAATAAAAAAGAAAAGGAATGTTTTTTTTTGACGAATTTTTTACACGTTTTTCGACTTCAAAAAAATTGCCCTAGGCTGACGTGATCCTGCATTAAAAAACGAAAAGAATGAGCCCAAGTTGAACTCTTTTCGATAAATTTTGCCAAAAATATGAATTTTTCACGTTAAAAAATAATAATAATAATAATAATAACCGTTGGACAGTGAAAAACTAATCCGTACCTAAAAATGTCGTTTCCTTGTTGTGTTTCAGCGAGGTCGTTTGGAAGACGTAGTAGTGAACAGTTCGTACAGAGGCAGACAGCTGGGAAAACTGATAGTGACGACGATCTCTCAATTAGCGAAACGTTTGCATTGTTACAAATTGTCACTAGATTGTCGCGATCGACTTATATCATTTTACGAGAGTCTCGGCTTCGTTAGGGAAGCAGGAAACGCCAACAGCATGAATATACGATTTGAAACATACGTTGAACAGTCCCGCTTGTGACGTAGTTCCTCTTCTCACTAAGTTAACCCGAACGATTGAATTTTTATCCTCAGAAAATGCACGAATTTCCTCGACGAAATAAAAATCTACCTCCCTCTTTTGTAAAGTCAAGATCGAGCCATTAAAATGTCGCTCCAGCTCATGTTCGAGTACCAAAGTTGGCAAAAAGGAAATTTCAACTTGCATCGAAATATTCGACGTTTTCATCGTCCGATGAAATAAAATTAATTCCAACACACACGTTACGTCATTCTGCCTCGTTCCCCGGGTTCATGCAAATCTTTATTTCATCTTTAATAATTAATCTCAATATTTATATAGTACAACAGAATTGACGTATCCAAATGGTTCTTCGATGGCTTTGGGTTGTACAAATTATACTTTTTTGGCGGGAACTCCGGTTCGCAGTTTCGCTGCTCTTTTCGCTTCCATTTGTTGCTGTCGAGCCAATTTTCGCTCTTCTCGTTTTCTTCTCGCTTCTTCGAATTTGTTCGAACTGCTCGGAGCTCCTGAAAACAAAAATTGCAAATAATCGAAATTCATCGATAGATTTTTCCTCGATGTGCAAATATTTGGCGAGTAATTTTTTGGGCTCACCGGACTGCTCGATCGCTTGGAAATCGTCGAGAACCTGGAACTCGGAGTCTTCCCAACCAGCCTCCGAAACTTCCGGCTTTTCTTCGCCCCCTTCCGCCGCTTCTTCCTCCTGCAATCAACCGGTAAATGACATACCGTTCGGGCCGAAAAATCGTCGAATTTTATTCGATGTTCGTCGCTGCATCGCATGGAGGGAAAAATTATTTTATGGAAAGGAGAAAATTAATGGGGCATCGGAAAATTGTCAAAATCGGGAGATTCCGCCGGCAGTCCATAAGGATTTCATGACAAGTGCATTATGAATTTCATTTGGTACCGAAAAATAATTGGAAACTTACTAAAAAATGAGGATTTCGAATTTTTGTCCATGAAAAAAAAATCCATAATTTAAGGAAGAAAATAAATGGAGCATCGGAAAATGGAAAATTGGCAAAATTGGCGGGAAGAAAATTATTAAAAAATTATGAATTTAGATGTTTGTTCATAAAAAAAAAAAGAAATTCATGATTTCGCATTAAGAGAGAAAATAAATGGAAAATTGTCGAGGTTGGGAGACGCCGTGGGGAGTCCATGGGGTTTTATGGGAAAGCGCATAATAAATTCTATTCGGGACCGGAAAATGTTTGGAAAATTATGTAAAAAATAAGGAATTTTGATGTAGTCCATAAAAACCGAAAAACTTCATAATTTCGCATTAAAGGAGAAAATAAATGGAAAATTGTCAAGATCGGAGGATTCCAGGGGAGGGTTCATAGGGTTTTATGGGGAAGCGCATAATACAATGTATTTGAGACCGAAAAATGATTGTAAAATTTTTTAAAAATAAGGAATTTCGATGTTCGTGCAGAAAAAAACAAAAAAAATCCATACTATTCGATTTTTATGGTGAAATTCGATGCTTACCGGTTCCTCCTCCAAACTGGTCCAGTGATCATTGGCTTTGGGTGAATTAGAAGACGCTGTGACGGAACTGATGGTCGTGGTAACCGGAGCGGACGGTTGTTGTTCCATATCGCCCCAGTTATCCGCTTCCCAGTCCCAATCGCAGTCTGAATTTGTGTTGGCTGTGTGGGAATCGTGATCGTGATCATGATCGAGTGACGTCATACTGGTTGCACTGCTCGTTGTCGCTGTCGTACTGGCGCTGCTTTGCGAGCTGCTCGCTTGTTCTGGAATCATAATTCCGTTACGGTTTTTCCAATCTACATGGAGCATGGATCATCAACCCTCTTCTGGTAACCTGGGGTCTAAATGACCCAAATTTTGAAAAATTCCTATCTCCGGTAAAATTGAACGAAAAAAGTTGAACTTGGGCTCATTCTTTTCGTTTTTTAATGCAGGAACACATGATCCCGGGGCAATTTTTTTGGGAGTCAAAAAATTGTTAAAAAATGGGGAAAAACGATAAAAAAAAGTGGAAAACGAAGGACGAAAGAGGATTCGAAGTCTCTTGCGGTTATTTTTGAGCCGAGGATTATTCTATATTTATTTTCATCGCGTAGGAAAAAAAAAATCGTCAACTAAAAATCTGATTTGCATTTTACCGAGTGATGCGGGCTTCTTGAGCAGAATTCGCGAGGTATTTTGGGGATTAGAAGACTTTGGAGTGTCCGATTGACTTCTATAGAATTTAGCAGTCATAGTGGTGACGGCCCAGCCAGCCCACGTCGCTGCAGCGTTGCTCAAACTCGGAGTCGCGGTATTAACGTCTGCCTCTGTACAATTTAAAAAATCAATTGCAATTAAATAGGCAACGAAACTTTGCTTCGAATCACCATTACCGCGAACTATCAAAAATGAAATAAATAAATATGAAAAATGAAAAAATGAAGAAAAAAAAATATAAAAAATGAAAAATAAAATAAATCAATGTAAAAAATATGGAAAATTAAAAAAATATATATAGAAAATAAAAGAATTAAATATAAATAAATATGAAAAATGAAAAATACCCATAGATTCACGCAGTCCAGGGTCTTCCGAGACTCTCTCAAGTTTTGATAAAAATCCTCGTATCGTTCGAAACGCACTGTCTCTGACTCCCTTGTCAGAATCTGTCGTCAGCGAACACAGTGCTGGTAAAATTCTATTAGCGACTTCCTGAAGTAAAAAGTACTGTTGAGTTATTGCAAGAGCCGAAACACTGGCGCTCCTCGCGGGAGGAAATGGATCCCGAGTGCCTCTGATGAACGCCCCGATCAGGACCTAAAATCGTCGAAATTTAGACAAAATTTCCGGGGTGAATAAAGAATTTTTTTAAGTTCGTGGAGAAAATATTGGAGGGCCGTACCTTTTGTCTGATCTGCGGATGAAGGTGTTGCGCGATTTTTCCTAAACAAATAGTCGTGTTCGTCCGGATACCTCCTTGTTCGTCTTTCGACTGGAGTCTCGCGAAATGCTTAAGTGTCTCGACGTTGAGATTGTTGTAATCTAACTTTGGGGCTAAGTGCACGACGGATTTGACAGTCTGCTCTCTCACGGCGGGATTCGTGTCCAGAAAACCTCGAGCCACCTTGGAGCAAAAATGAAAGAAATGTTTTATTTCAATAATATAGTCAGTTTTTTCGACCTATTCCGATAAACTGGGGTCCGAATGACCCCAATCTTGAAAAATTCATATCTCCGGTAGAATTTAACGAAAAGGACTCAACTGAGGCTCATTCTTTTCGTTTTTTAATGCAGGATCACGTGAGCCCGGGGCGATATTTTTTGAAGTCACAAAACTAGTCAAAAATTTGGTAAAACGATAAAAAAACTGAATAACCGATTTACAAATGAATTTAAAAAGTTTCTGGACCAATTGGCAAAAAGGAACTGCATGCTGCGTCAAAACTGAACAATTTTTTTTCCTTTAATTAAAAAAATCGAATGTTTCTCGAGTAAATTTGATTATATTTCGTTACTTGTGGGAATATGGCTTCGTTTATCGTCGCCGGTTGGAGATGACTGACGAATCTGTCGAGTTGTTGTAAGAGCCGGAGTCTCGTTGCCCGATCATTCGATGCGAACAATTTAACAACGCATGGAATAACTCGGCGCTGGTATTCGGCGTCGGGCAATTGTCGTCCTAATTGCAAAAGTGGGGGTAAAACTGCACTGCCTGCATCGCCGAATTCAAAAGCCGCTAATAATTGGGGCAGGATTTTGAAGCGTCCGACACCTTCGGGAAAACTGTCCAACTGGTTGGCCAACTGAGCGAAAAATCGGCCTTTTTCGCCACGTTCTTTCATCTGGATCTCCTCGAGGAATAAGAGTGCATCGACCAGATCGTTTTTGAAAAATCCTCCGTTGCTGCGACATCGGGCTATCACGTCCGCTGGATTTGGCCTACCGTCCGCTTGGAAGCCAGTTAATTCTCGATACACCGTTAATAATTGCTTCGGAATCTACAAAAATACATTTTTCGTCGATCTTTTCTCAAAATTTGTGAAAAAAAATTGTTAATTTTTGTATATAATCGATATAAATATAAATTTTTTCATCGATATTTTTTGAAAATTTGTAAAAAAATGTAATGTAATCAATATAAATAGAAAATATAAGCATAGATTTTTTTATCGATATTTTTTCAAAATTTGTAAGAAAAAAAAATTGTTAGTTTTTAATTTTTATTTTAAATTATTCAATTATTTGATTAATCGATGATAATTATTATTTATATTTATATTAAAATATTATTAATATGAAAATTATTAATATGAATGAATAACGAATTATTAATAATAATATTAATAATTATTATTTAATTATAAATTTTTTCGAATAACAATTGAAATTTTTGGTCGTTTTTCTTTGTCGTACCTGATCCACGCTCTTGAGGTTCGCTCGTTGCGCCAGGGGACCATTGAAGGACTCCCAAATCAGACATCCCAGACCCCACATATCGATGGAGCTATTTATTATTGAGATTTTTTTGATTTTAGTCAAAAATGCGGTAAACGATAAAAAAAACTGGAGAACAGAGGGAGGAAGGTCGCGAGATTCAACCCTGGAACGTTGATGTTATTTTTTTGTTACCTATCACGATAACCAGGGGTCTGGATGACCCCAATTTTGGAAAATTCATGAGGTCTTCATTCAAGTCTTCAGCTTGGGCTCATTTTTTTCGTTTTTGAATACCGGATCACGCGAGCCTGGAGCAATTTTGCTCGAAGCCAAAAAATCCGGTAAAACGATTGAAAAAACGAAAACAAAAACGTTGGGGTGATTTTGACCCCAGGCTATCGTTCCAGGCTTGAAATCAACAAGACGTTAATTTACCATTTGGTGGCAGGTTTGGCGTTCTCTTTGGCTTCCGGGGCTGCGTAAACCTGAAGAATATGCGGAAGAGACACGTACGGAGTATCCACTGCGGTCATATACTCCACACTCCCGAGTTTCCATTCTCCGCTCTCTTCGTTAACATACACCGAATGCAAGTTGACATTGTTGTGACGCAAGTTGCCGTCGTTGTTTAAAAAACTCAGAGCTCTCTGCAAAGTCAACGAAAAGAAAATTCCAAGTAACGCAATGAAAATTTCACTTTCCAGAGAGACCGGACAATAGTTCTTGTTCTGATACTTGCGGTTATTTGAAAAATACCCCACGAAAAGTACAATTCTCTCTTGGTCCCTTCGCCGACATCCCCCTTCCTGGACAGACGATTCTGCAGAGGCTCTACACGCTCCGTCGCCAAATAAATCACCTTGTCTGTCTGCCGAGCAAGGAAAAACATTTTATTTCCTCATTCATCAACTTTTTTTATTTTTTTTTATTTTTTGTTCTTATTTTTTTATTATTTCACATTTTATTTCCTCATAAACATTGAATTTGTCGCTACAGGCGGCCATTTTGATAGAGAGCAAAGGCGGAGACGATTCTGCCGCTGGAAATCGTCAAAATAACAGCCGCAACAATTATTTACCTCCAGACTGTCGATGTACGTGAGAATACTCGGATGACGCAGAGTTTTGAGCCTCTTGACGGTACTGCGCGCAATTTCCAACTGACTTTCCCCATTTTTGACGTCAAAAACAAACACAGAGACATCCTCACCACCCGCTGCACCCTGAGCAAGCAGAAAGTTCAGATCGTGTCGAATTTTCGGACAAAAAAGATTTTTTTCTTATGGGAATAACGATAAAAGTCGAATGTTGAGGAAGCATCGATTTTATTTACGAAACATCGATTTTGCGGCCTATAGCAAAGCAAGGAGTGCAGATTCGAGCGAATTTTCGGACGGAAAAGTTTTTTTTTTCATGTGTATAACGAAAAAACTCGAATTTAGAGGAAAGATCGATTTTTTTTTGGTTATTCGTGTCAATTTGTTGAGCAAACTTGTTTGTTTTGGTCCCCAAAAACCTCCTCCCTTCCGGCCCCTCCAACATCGTGTCATTGACGTTTAACATCTGATCATTTAGTAAGGTAATTTATAGGTTATGTTTCTCACCTTTTTTTTCGCCCGAAAGAGTGACCAAATACTTTTGTTATCGGGGCACTCGACAGGCTCTCCGATTTCGTAAGGAAAGTCCTTGGTGGGATCTCTCGAGAACAATGACCACATATTCCACGGATAATTGAGCCTTTTATTAGCTCGCGTCGAGTGAAAAATAAATAAGTTTCATCGTCGGTTAAAAACTATAAATGGGACGGACTGGGCATCTATTAAATAATTCTCCAATTGACAGCCACGCATCAGAAGACGAACAGCACTGATACAAATGCACACACGTCACCAACCACTCGTGGATGTCATTTACTTTTTTATCTGCTTTTTTTGCTGCTTCTTGGCTTTCGTCGGACCGCCGACGTCGCTAAAAACACACACTACACACCCACACACTCTACACTCTTTGAAAAAGTGTCTCGAGATCCTCGCGATTATTTATCGATTTTTGTGCCGCCGAAAAAAAAATCTCAATCTCGAAAATCAAGCAAAAGGTTAAATTAATTGTTTGAAGGAAAAAACGCGGGGTCGTGCGCCGAAACTATGAACGAATTGAGCCCCAATCTCGTCACTATTTACGCTTTCAAAGGCGGCAGAGAATTCATCACTAAAATGAGAGTCACTGCACTTCGTGGAGGATCTCAACGCAACCTCGAGTTGTCCGTTACTGACAAATACACCTCCGAAAATTGGCAGTCCTCCTACGATACCGCATGTTAGTCAAGCCGATTTTTCACTCAATAAAAAAGAATAAAAATGCAACAAATTTTTATGATTTTTTCAGCGAATCGAATAACGCGTCGCACTTAAATTCTCCGAAATGAAAAATTCAAAATATGTTTCTCAATTTTGAAATAATAACCCGATGTTTTTGGTTAACTTCCGGTTTTTCGTGAAAATCCGTTTTCGAAATTCTCGATGGCGCGTATCGAACAATGGGAAATGGAATTTCTGTATAAAAATTTAAATATTTTCGTAGATATTGAAAACTTGACACACAAAACCGGAAACTACAAGCAGTTCGACGTTTTCGTAACGATGTTGCAGTCCGGGCTGTTGAAAGTAATAATCCAATTAAATGGAGGATTTAGTAAATATGTTCAATGGGATTAACGAGTTGTTTTTAAATAGACGAGCGATTGCGTGACTCTGGATCTCCTGACCTTCGAAGATTTGGAAATGTTGCGTGCAAGGAGAACAGAGTCGAGTGTGACATCGACGATGAGTAATAAAGGGAGCAATCGAAGATATCTCATTCTTACCTACAGCGTAGAATTCGACAGGTACTTTTGGTCAAATTTTCCGAACGTCACTTTAGGGTTAGAAATTTTTTTTCTCGAATGAATAATTTTTTTCGGCCTCATTTCGGAGTGAAAAAAAACTCTGCACATTTTTTTAACTTTCCCTGGACAGACATGGGTCTGGGGCGTCCGACCGTTTTTTTTCGAGCTTGGACTCGTCGAAAAAATCGGAAAAAATTCAGGAAAATCGTTTTGGTCCTGGGCGATGGATAAAAATTATTTTTTGCCATTGTTAATTAATGGTGCTATTCGCTGAATGGATCTCCCAGACCCATGCGGTTCTACCGAGGGTCAAAGTAAAAATTGCGATGAATTAGAAAAAATTCAAACTTGCTCGTCCCAAACAAAGAAATAAAACACTTTTTTTTGTTTTTTCAATTGTTTCTAAATTAATATTATTACGAATCGAGGACCCATAAATTATTTTCCAATGTAAGAAACGTCCTTAAGAATCCATTATCCGTTGCCCCTGGAGTACTGTGGCTTCCCGGATCCCTCGATCCTCCAGGCGACCATAAAACGACTTACAGCTGAAAACGAACGTCTACGAACAACGGGAGTGAACAAAGATCTCCAGAAGCGTGTCGATCAGCTGACGTTAGTAAATCGTCAGCTCGTCGAAGAGAACCGGAAGTTGATGAATGGCGGTTCGTATTTTTTCGATTCCGTGCAATTTCTTTCTTTTTTTTTCTTCAAAAATTAAAAAACGTAATTTTTTTCATTGACGTGTCACGGCTCGAATTCGATTTCGAGAAGCTTGATAAACCATTTTTCTCGCAATTTTCTCGAAAACGATTTTTCTCGCAATTTTCTCAAAAACCATTTTCCTCTTTTTTTTTCCCGAAAATTAAAAAACATAATTTTTTTAATTGACGTTTCGGGGCTCGAATTCGATTTCGAGAAGCTTGATGAACGATTTTTCTCGAAATTTTCTCGAAAACGATTTTTCTCTCTTTTTTTTTCGTTTCTCCAGACAAAGGTGCACGCCGTTTGTTCAGCGCGATAAAAACCCTCGAGAATGAAGTAGCAAAGGAGAGAGTCTCCTTCCGAACTCAAATACAAAAACTCCGCGTGGAAAATGCGAGTTTAGCCTTGCGTTTGCGTCAATTGACAGAAATGCCGAGCCGGAAACCGGGCGATGCAAGTCCCATTTTAAGAAGACGATCGACACCTCCCCCGAGATCGCTACGAAGCCGGAGATCTCTGAGTCGAAAGAGGAAAAGTCGTTCACCATCGTTGTCCGCTCGTTACAAAGCTCCGAGTTTATCTCCAGGTGCATGCTCTTTTCCCTCCCGGCGACCCATCAGCGGCTTATTTCTAATTAATTTATTAATCGATTAATTGATTAATCAAGTAAATAATTAATTAATTACTAATCAATTACTAATTGAACGTCAATTAGTACGTAATTAGTAATTAGTTACTAATTCATTAATTCAAAATTATTCATTTTAAAAAAATTAAAAATATTAATTTTCAAAAAAATGAAAATTCTAATTTTTTTTTCATAAAAAAAAAGTAATCGAATTTATTTATTTCACGAATGAATTATTCCAATTAATTGATCAATTAATTTGCCAATTAATTAGTTAAGAAATTGGACAAAATTAAATTTTTTAAAATTAAAAATTTTCAGTTTTTTAATTAGATTTTTTTTTAATAATGAAAATCGATTAAATTTATTTTTTTAGTGAATTATTATTATTATTATTATTATTACTCGATTAATTGATCAATTAATCAGTCAAGTAATAAATTAATTAAAAAATATAGAATTTGAAATATAAAAAATTTTGACGTTTTTAAATCAATTTTTTTTTTTTAATTTAATTAAAATTTGTTTTTCAATTTATCATTATTATTATTCTGGTCAATCAATCGAATGATTAATGAAAATAATGATAATAAACTTGAAAAATAGAATAAAAATGTTTTTATGAATAATAAATGAATTGAAATAAAACTTTTTGAAAAAAAGTAAAAGTAAACGGGAAGTTGATCGGTTTTCACAAACTTTTGTTAAATTCTTCCTCAGGAAGTTCCGTCGAGTCGTTGAGATCTCGAGATTCTTCTCGACCCAGGATTACGAGGTCTTATAATTTTGGGGCAAAAGGTTAGTCGATGGACATTTCATAAGAAAACTCTGATGATAAAAATTCCCCAAAGGACTTGACCCAATAATTATTCGCAGAAATCGATTTTGGCAAATTGGAGTCGAAAATCAAGGCTGTCCAGAAGATGCTGAAGGAAGGAATAAATCTCAATTGAAAGAAAAGATTGGCTACAGGGCTTTGTGTACATATTCACATCGGGGAGACTATTATTTTTAATATATTTTCTATATTGTGTGATGGTTCCCTTAAATACCACAATGATCAACATTTTTCATGTCAAATACAACTGCCTCAAGCAGATCAGCTATTTACATGTCACTTTTCTTCAGCGACCTCCCATCTCCCTCGCAAAACGATACTCAAGTTCTCATCGTTGGAAAACAACGAAAAAACATTTTGATAATCAACCCGTAGACACCACGTTTGTGCAAATTTGTAGCCACGAAACTTTCAAGGGTAACACGTTTCCAAAATTCCTCTCTTCGATTTGGCCATTTTTTCGGCACAAAATTTCATTTCTCCATTTTCGAAATCATCGCAATCGATCACTTGGGATATTTTACCCCTAAAAAGTATGGTTCCAAGATTAATTTCATGGATTCGTCGAAGACGTAGCAAGTTTTTAAAAGTCCAAGTGCAAATTTGCACCAGTAGTGTCTGCGCGAAATTTTTCTAGCTAATTCGGTTTTTCAAGGGACGAGAAAACTGTCACATTATCGTTGAGAATTCTTGGTGGAAATTTTATCATGTGGCATGAAAAATAATGAGCTTTCGTTGCATTCCAACGATGCAAACGATCCACGATCGTCCTCGCCGAACGAACCAACAACCAGATTTAGCGAATCTAGTAAAAAAAAAAATGTTAAAAAAAAAGAGCAAATGGTACGATTTTGTTTGAACAAACTCCAGAGTTACTCAAAACCAGTAATAAAATGACTAGATCTTTTTAGACCTATCGGCGTCGTGGAAAAAATTGTATCAATGGAAAACTACACTTTACGAGCCTGTTTTTTTTTTTTTTTCTCAATGCAAATCTTCGGATTTTTCGTTCTCGTTCCCTTAAGAATTCATACGCTACTGTTATTTTTTAGTGCACGCCATTAAGGAGCTTGGCTACATACGACAATATGATTAGAATTTAATGAAATTTGGTAATATCAAGACACAAATATTTTTTTCAAAAATACTTTTTTTTGTTTTATTTTTTTTTCTAAAATAAAAAAAATAAATTTTTTTTTTTTTTTTTGCCGAATTATTTGAGTTAACAGTACGCAAACGATATACCTATATATATCGAAATCCTATGCGTATGCATGGAAACTTTGGAGTGTTCGAAAACTCGAAAAATTTGAAGAATAAAAATTTTGAAATTTTTTCTTCTTTTTATTGATATTTAAAAGTATGTTGACGAAATTTCATTAAATTCTAATAATTAAGTATTTTCTTATGCTTTTAGCATGCGGACATTGTTGTGTGTAGCGATTCTCCTTAACTAAGTTTATTATTGCCCTTGACGTCGTTCTCGAAGTAAACGATGGCTCGTCGTACCAAGGATTGTTGTTGTTTCTCGGCAGAGCGATCGGCCTCCGTTTCGTTGACTTGTTCCTCTGGTTTTGGGGCCCTGTTCTCACTGCTTACGGTTTTTTTCCCCTCTTCGTTTCTCAATTGTTCCAAACTTGGCATTCTGTGTCTCGAGTGTTTGATCAATTGGTCCACCGCGTTTTGCAACACTTTTATTTCTTCTTCCTGTCGATTCGCGGTCACGTGCAAACTGTCAATATCGTCTGTGAACTGTTGGATCTGGGTCAGTCGGAGCTCCTCCTTTTTCGTTTCCTTTGCCACTTGACGATTGTACTCCAGAATCAAACAACCTCCCGCTACGCTGAATATTATCACCTCACCCATCAAACTCGCTCCCAACTCTATCGCCATCTGCTCATTCAACTTGGCCACCTTCGTCGGCTTTCCCAGATTCATTATGTACATCTTTGACTTCACCTCCGCCCAATGGTAAACTACAAATTTGGTCCAGTCATTATTTTACTCCGGAGCATGAATTTTTAGAAATTATTGACCCTCGGTAGACACACATGGGTCTGGGGGACCCATTGTGCAAATAGCATGGATTTCTCGTTTTTCGTATCGATTATAATTGAATAAAAATGGAAAAGTATTTTTATTCCAATTTTTTCAGGAAAATTTTTTTGTGCATTTTTTTTCCGGCGTGAAAGACATGGCAGGGTATCAATATGTATGGATCTTTGGAAATCATGATTATTAACCCTCGGTAGACACACATGGGTCTGGGAGACCCATTCAGCAAATAGTGTGAATTTTTTATTTTTCGTATCGATTGCCATGAAATAAAATTGATGAAATATCATTTTTATTCATCACCCGGTACGGACTCTCGTTCTATGGGTGCAAAACGACTTTCCTGAATTTTTTCAGATTTTTTTAACAAATCCAAACAGTATAAAACAGCAGGGTCCCCCAGACCCATGTGTGTCTAAGGAGTTACATTAATTGTCATGTATCTACGGAGGGTCAACTCCCCAAGTAACGCCTCCCATAATCTCATCTCGGGTCAATCTGACCCATGGCGTTTTCTGGATTATTGTATTTCGGCAAATATGCGTTCTTTGATTTTTTTTTTTGTTTATTTGAATTTTCCCGGCGTAAACAAAAATTCAATGCCATTAAATGCCAATTTTTTGTTGATAAAATATTGTGCGGGTCAAAATGACCCAGTATGACATTGATGGGTTAACGATTCTACAAAATTTCAAATTATTTCCTAAGGATTTGGGACAAAAATGGAAAATTATTGGGAAAATGAAAAGTATCAAGATTTGGTCGATCAATGCTCATTTCGATGCTTCTCAGATTATTGTGAATAAAAGATCATGAATGAACTTACATTGAGCCGGAGGTATGATGAAGTACGTTCGAAAAACCGCATGGTTTTTGGCCTGAGTGACGAGCATTTTGGCGAGTGGTTTGCTGATTTGTTTGATGAACAAAACCCCCAATTTCAGGGCCGGGAAAACACCGACAGCCATTTTTTTTCAGTTCTTAATAGTTCGGAGAATTATAACAGTTCAGACATCGCGTATCCTGCAATTTAACGTCAACACAAGACACATAAATCACTAAAACTGACAATTTTAGCTAGCCTTGCGAAGGTTCAAAAAGGAAGGTCATCGATCTAAAATAGCACGGGATTATGAAAACAAACGTTTCGAATATCCACGAAGCGTTGTCGTCATCACATTCTTCGAAACAGGAGAAACAGAGTTGCTTCACTTATTCGACGTATTTTCCTCTAATTTTGACATTATTATCTCTCGTAGCATCGACCGAATTTCATTTCTCACCTCCGGATTATTTTCGAAACGAAGCAGACGGCCATACTGGTATGACGGTCTCTTTTTTATTGCATTTCCTTTCTGCTACGAATTCGTTAACGATAGTTTATTGTACAGTAATAATTTCATTGTTGGTAATAATCTTTCGACGAGCTTAGAAAACACCGGAATTAAATGATTAATACGATCTTTTCCTCCCGTTATTAAAAATACTATTCAGTACAAAGTTCGCTATCAAGATTATGATTGATTCTCACGTAAGAATTAGGTTATCACGCTTCTCGCAATTTTGAGGCGACCTTACCATCTGCAGGTAAAAAGGACAACTATCCCCAGTAAAGCACGGGACCACCACGGTGTTGCTATGGTATGAAATACCAGAGCCACCAAGGAAGGAAAATCGTGATTGGTCGAATTCGATCATATGTACAGATTCGCACCCGATGAAAAGAATGGCGCTCGATGCGCAGTCTGGTAGCGGATTTGGGATGCGACATCGTGCTTCTTGATTGGAATGGAAAAAAAACCACCAGTGTCCCACGTCCCACGTGCTGTCTTTGACGTTTGCGGTGCGCGCGGCGTGTAAAAAGTAACGAGCTCAGCAAACTGTCACATTTCATAGACAACAAGACATGCTATTTAATAACAAACGCTAATAGAATTACCGGCAGAGAATCGATTATATCGATACGTTTGTTCGGCTTTGATGAGACTTATTAATTGGTGCGAATTCAAGTGACACTTTGTGCCGTTGGTTATACGTATTGCAGTGTTTCGTGTGCAAACTCATTTCGTTACGAAAATATGTTCGATAACGGTCGGTGACAAGACGTTCTTAGTCTATCAGAGAACGTTGGCAAGTCGCGCCAGTGGATTCGATTTATATAATTTGTAGGTTATGACATAAAGTTCAAACGATGAAAGCCCCGCTCGCGATTGCCCTCGTCTTCCTGGGATGCTGCACCAACGTCATATTCCTGGAGCTGCTCGTAAAGTGCGTTGAAATTCAACCTAATTATTTAATGCTAGTCCTTCACATAAAACTGACTCCAAAATTTGTTTTCGATGAAAAAAGAGAAAAAAAGTTCAAATTCCGAGTCAACGACAGGTAAAAAAAATGGCAATATTTTTTTAGAGACGATCCAGGCAGCGGGAACCTCATTACGTTTTCACAGTTCCTGCTGATTTCCCTGGAAGGTTTTATATTCACATCAAAGTTTGGCACCGTCCGGCCAAAAATAGGGATCAAAGATTACATGATTATGGTCTCCATGTTCTTTGTAGTGAGCGTGTGCAATAATTATGCGTTTGACTTCAACATACCGATGCCGCTTCACATGATCTTCCGAGCGGTAAATTCCCAAATAAGAACGTTAAATATATTAACGAAGAAGTAGCCTGTTAATTACAAAGAAAATTCTGGTTTTCAGGGCTCGCTCATAGCGAACATGATAATGGGAATAATAATTCTCAAGAAAAGATATGTTTTGAGCAAATACTTGTCGGTGGTGATGATAACGATGGGCATTATTGTTTGCACCGTAATCAGTGGACAAGAGGTCAAGTCTACGCAGCGTATTACAGAAAATTCCGTTCCCCCGACTCCCATGGAGAACTTTTTCTGGTGGGTCTTGGGAATCACTTTGCTCACGGTAGCTTTATTCTTATCGGCTAGAATGGGGCTTTATCAGGAGGTTTTATATATTCGTTACGGCAAACATCCCAAAGAGGCTCTTTACTATACGGTGAGTAGATAAAAATAAATAAATGCCGTCCAGAAGGAGAAAAACCATTCCTTCGCCAACGACATACTGTTCATTTTTTCTTCAGCATCTTTTGCCATTGCCATTCTTCCTGACACTGGCGCCCAACATTTGGGACCATGCCGTGTTGGCTGTGAACTCTGCGCCCATGGAAATTCCATTCCTCGGGATAATGCTGCCAAAAACCATTGCCTATCTCGTCGGAAACGTTTTGACACAGTATCCTTTTTCTACTATAAATATATTTCGTTGAAAAATATGCTTTTGGCCTTGTAAACACTTTTCCATGGATATACAAACTATCGGTTTTGAAAAATTCATATCTCCGGTGAATTTTAACGCAAAGGGGTCAATTTGTGCTCGTTCTCTTCGTTTTTTAATGCAGAATCACGTGATCCTGAGGAATTTTCATTTGCAGACAAAAAATTAGTAAAAAATGCAATAAACGATAAAAAATGGAAAAACGAAGGAAGGAAGGGCGCGAGATTCAACCCCGGAACGGCAATTTCATTTTTTTTCATTTATTCCAGTAAACTGGGGTCGAAATGACCCCAATTTTGAAAAATTCATATCTCCGATGAAATTAAACGAAAAGCCTTGAAGTTGGGCTCGTTCTTTTTGATTTTTGAGGCAGAATCACTTGGGCCTGGGGCAGTTTTTCTTGGAGTCATAAAAATAGTAAAAAATGTGGTAAAACGATAAAAAATAGGAGAACGAAGTGAGAAAGGGATTTCAAGTCGGCGTGGGTCATTTTGACCCCAGGTTACCGTTCCGGGGTTGAGTTTCGTTGGAAACGGAACCGGCCAGGCTTCGATTTTGTTCGAAAATAAAAATTGCTAAAAATCGCGATATCCGCGCTCCATTTGCCTTGAATTTTCTCCTCCACTCGCCACACAACGCACATATTGTTTCTGTTTGAAGATTGAAACGCCAAGTCCTCGCGGTTACGTAAGTCGCGATGACACGACAAGACTCGATTATCCGCGTGATGACGCGTCGTTTTTTTTCTTCATGGCCCATCAACGGAGTGACCGAGCCGTATTCGCATCTAAAAATAAGGAAACACGATTTTTCTGAAACATTTCGATTTTTCTCGTCACAAAAATAATTAATAATAATAATAATAATAATGAGTAATAAATAATCAATGATAATAAATCGTAATGAAAAATGAAAAATAAATAATTGATGGATATTAATATTTTTTAATTTATTTAGAATTATTTTGAATATTTATATTGATTAATAAATAAATAATAATAATAATAATAAATAATTGATATATATTAATATTTTTGAAGTTTTCTAAATTCTTTTTATTTGTAATATTTAATGGTAATAAATTCGGAAAACGAGAAATTCGAAGCATTCGGTTAATCGGCCTGCCAGACTCATGTGTGTCTACCGAGGGTCAAGAGGGTGAAAAAGGAAAAATCTCCAGCAACACTGTTTTTGGAATAAAATGAATTTTCCTTAACTCATTGATAAACAGATACATGTGCATAAGCTCGGTGTTCGTATTGACCACCGAATGTTCGTCGCTGACCGTGACGTTGGTCGTGACGTTGAGGAAATTCGTTTCTCTCATATTCTCGATCGTCTATTTCAGCAACCCCTTCACCATGCATCACTGGATTGGCACGGCTCTCGTATTCGCCGGCACCATTATATTCACCGAAGTAGTGCCAAAGATACAGCAGAGCCTTCAGGCCCCATCGAAAACGAAAAAAGTGGAATAATCCTCGTCGTGTCTTATAAGCTGATTCAGGACGATGCGCTACGAGGCCGCCAGTATGAAAGTTTAGTTAGGGAAATACAACGGAGTATCGTGTTGACCTCGTTGACCTTAGAACGGTTCCCTTTTTTTTACCTAGTCCAGTAGACCGGGTCAAAATGACCCCGAATTTTGAAAAATTCATATCTCCGGTAAAATTCAACGAAAACGATTCAACTTGGGCTCATTCTTTTCGTTTTTTAATGCAGAATCACGTGGGCCTGGGACAGTTTTTCTTGGAGTTGAAAAATCAGTGAAAAATGCAGTAAAACGATTTGAAAATCGGAAACCGAAGAAAGAAAGAGCGTGGAATCGTAACCTTATTTTTTTTTTTTTACTTATTCCGATAACTTTGGGTCAAAATGACCCCGAATTTTGAAAAATTCATATCTCCGGTAAAATTGAACGAAAATCCGTCAACTTGGGCTCATTCTTTTCGTTTTTCAATGCAGAATCACGTGACACTGGAATAAATTTCCTTGGAGTCGAAAAATCCTTAAAAAATGCGGTCTAACGGTCTAATAATGGGAAAAATGAAGGGATAAACGTCTGGGGTCATTTTGACCCCAGATTACCGTTCTAGGGTCGATCTTGAGAAACACATTCAGATTCGCAGCGAACTGTAAATAACGACAGCAACAAAAAAACAATTTGTACAAATCCTGAACAACAGTGGAGAGTCTCGATCGACGTGGCTACTCGATCGCGTCAACGAAATCGTTGAAAAACACTTTTTTCATTTTTTTTTTTTTTTCAACTTGTACCAAACTGTTATCGTGAGCTCGTTTCTTGTTAATTTCCACCCCAAGCGTCTTGTGATATTTAGTAATGAAAATGTACGTAAATGGCGGAATAATTGTAGATTTTTCAATCGTTGTTCGTACGAGGCAGTTGAGATTTTTTTAGCAACACAATTTTGAACGCAATGCACATTTTTTTTCCTTCGAAATCTTGTAATTCGGTGCATCGTCGCGTACGGATTCCTCGTCCATGTTTTTCCATCGTTCGTGCTGCGAAAATATTTTTACCGAATGCTCATCGTTTGCAATAATTTACACAAATTTTTTGACGTGCAAAAAACAGAAAAAGTGCAACGACTTGGCCGAAAATCTGTTGAGACGAACTTTCGAGTCGTTTGGCGTTCAGGGACTTGAGATATTCTTCGTGATCAATAATTATCGATGTTTTTGATTCTTTTTCTGTTTTTTTAATTTTTTTCACGGTGTGCTGAGAATTTTTTTTTATTCGTGTGCAATATTATTCATGGTCTATTATTCAGGGACTTGACGAATTCTTCGTGATCAATAATTTCGATGATTTTTTATTTTTTTTTTTTAATTTAAAAAAAAAAAATTTCACGATTTGTTGAGAATTTTTTTTTCGCTAGTGTGCAATATTATTCATGGTCCGAAAATTTCTGTAATTCTCTGAGCACAAAAACATTTTTTGTGGAAAAAAAATGTTTCGAGATGTTTCGTAGTGTGGAGGGTAAAAATATAAATGCGTTAGGGAGCGGAGCTAAAACGTAATTTTTGGAAATAAAAAAACGGGCAAGGCCCATGCATTGGTCTGGGAAATTGGGTTGAGGTAAATCTGGGAATCTGTAATCTGAGTCTTTCGTGGGAAGATTCCTCGGAATCGGTCATTTACTTTTGGAGATAAGAAGATTTTGGAAAAACAGCTTTAGGAATAAAAAAAAAAAGCTTTGGACTTTGTAACATCTGTCGAATGGAGATTACATGTTTTTCTCATAACTGCATTGGTTTATCGATCGATGGAATTTTTTTCGAAGTCATACAAACGTCACGATACTGTGGAATAAATATATTTTTGAAAAATACAATTTTTTTTAATTTCCTGGATTAATGTAAGCCGTCGGCGATTTTTCTTTTTGATTTAACAATTACCCATGACGTTTTTATTATTTTTGGAATCTGGAACGGTTGCTTGGGGTCTGAAAGACCCCAGACGTTTTTCTCTTCATTTTAACCCATTTTTTACTCATTTTTGAGCTTCAACAAAAAATTGCCCAGGCTCACGAGATCCTGCATTAAAAAACAAAAAGAATGAGCCCAATTTAAAGCCTTTTTGTTAAATTTTACCAGAGATATGAATTTTTCAAAATTGGGGTCATTTTGACCCCAGGATGCCCCGGAAAAGGTAAAGGAAAATAATTCTATAGTTAAAATTATATTTCTCCTCAACCTGATGGTCCGCCTCGCTCTCACAAATCATCTCATCGATGCTCGAGACTAAATAAATAAACCGCGAATAATCTTATTATCGGTGGAGGCTGGCTAGATCTTTCCATGGCCTTTCTCTCTGGCCTCTCTGTACAAATATCCGCATCGAATAGATCCAATATCAATGCTAAAATATTGAGCTTATTCATCAGACAGGAAGCATTTATTCCACCATGACGTATCTAGTCGTTTTATCAGAGTGACCTCTCTCATCTGACGTAATCATCGACCGTCGTCGATCTTTTCATATCAAACCCTTGATTTGCAAACCCATTTTTATTCGATCACAAACCTTGGGATTTCTTGTTCGTTAAATCCTTCCGGAAGCAATAATTCGACGCATAAGTACACGAAAATTTTCGATAAAAAAAAAATGCAGAATTTTTTATCAATTCTAAAAAAAAAAAATTCATAATTCTTTTCCAATTCTAAAAAAAAATCATTTCGAATTTTTTCTCAATTCTGCAAAAAAATAATTGACCATTTTTTCTCAATTCTAAAAAAAAAAATTCATTTTAGTGAACAAATTTTTTTCATACATTCTGAATTCTGAATTGAATTGGTCAATGTTTCGAACAAATATTCCACATTCAGAGGTTCGTGCTGTGTAGCTAATGAGCCTCAGGAGACTACGATATGGCTCATGAGTCCTTCAGTAACATTGACATACTGGTTTGACCTTGAGATAACGAGCGTCGAATTAACATTAGCTGAATTTTCTTTTTTTTCTCGAAATACTCCGATTCCTACATTTATTTTCATTTTCACGAAATTTTCCCAAAATATTTTAGAAGAACGGAGAATAATGGACAAATTTGGGGGAAAAGAGAAGAAAATCGGAAAAATGGGAAAAACGCACGGAAAATATATATATATTTTTTTATTTTATTTTTTATTTTTTAAGTTTTTCTGTAATTTTTCCGAATTGAGCAATAACTGAGAAATTCTTACAGCGAAAATAAGAACCTTACCGGAAAATTCCGTTCCCTACGATATTTTCCATTTTTCCGAAATTTTGCCAAAACATTTAAAAAAACTAGAGAATAATCGGAAATTTTCGGGTAAGAAAAAAGAAAATCGGAATGTCTGGCTTTTTCTAATATTAATATTTCCCCTTCCCTTCTAAATTTTTCCACATTCGGTGAAAACGAAAAAAATGTAAAAAATGGGAAAAAAAAAAAATTCTACAATCACGCGAACGTGGAAATGAGACACCCCGTAGTAAGACAATGTTTTGGATTTTACCCCGCGACTACTTACTCGAGCCATATACGACGAGACAGTAAGCATAAGCAACGATAACTCGGGCAAGTACTGCGTGGCACAAGGCTGAAAAAATTTTTAACTCGTATGTCTTATAATTACTTTTCGGCTTATAGATTTTATATATAGCCTCTGTATAATGAACGTGTTGTCACAGTAATGCCAAAGAACCAGTATATTCTTGGCTTCGTGACACGAGCTGAGCGTTATTCTGATTAAATTCTATCGAGACCGAAAAGTGACAGAAATTAAAAAATATAAGGAAATGTCTATTCGATTATGGCATCGGCAGTGCGGGGGGCAAAAGTGACGTGAGATCAACGACTCCAACGTTTTCGGTAAATCGGAGGTGCATGCTCATAACTTTGTTGAACACTAAAAAGAAAAAAGAAAAAAAAACAAAATTTAAAATTGAAAAAAAAATTAAATTTATATTTTTGTCTCGAGGAGTCGGAAGAGGAAATCCATGGAAAATGAGATTTTTCACCTCCAGTCTATAAAAGCTTCCACGATGCACTAATTAAATTGTTTCGTTTCGATCTCCTCGTTATCTTATACGTGGAAAGTAAACATGCTCGGACAAATATGTTGAAAGGCCGAATCGGTCAATCGGCTCTGATACGAAAAAGCAGCATTTCATTTACGATTCAAAGATGTAGCCGGCTGCATCGTTTTTATTTTTCTCTTAAATTTGGGTCCTGAGTTCCGATGATACGAATCCACGAAAAAATAGTTTCGAGATCTGTGTGCATCCGTCTCGTTGCATCGGCTTCGATTTTCTTTCCATTATTCTTGTTCGAGGTCCAACATTTTTTGACTCCAACTTTTCTCGACTTAAAAAAAAGTTTTTTCCTGCCAGGCAGTCAAGAATTTCTTGAAAAACACACCCCGAGCTTTTTTACCAACGTGGAATAATGTATTTCACCGAGAAATCTCATCTCCTCGAAAAATACAGATTGGAATCTGTTTATGTGAACGTCGCGGACTCGGATATTAAAAAACATCGGAGTAAGTGACATTTTTTGCTCTTTATCCATTTTTTTCGCTCTCGTTAAATTTTGAATTTCGTTGTTTTTGATCCTTCGTCGACCATATGACAATTTTTTGATCCAAGCCATCAGTGTTTTTTTTCAATAAATCATTGACAAAAATCATTTCCTCCAAAAAATCATTTTTTCCGTTAAATCATAAAGGAAAATCCTATTTTTCATAAAATCCAATTAAAAAATCATTTTTTCCAAGGAATAATAATAAATAATCACTTTTCCCAAATAATCATTTTGAAAAAACCATTTTTTCCTACAAATCATATTA
This sequence comes from Campopleginae sp. 14b, assembly GCA_030522525.1. Lineage (NCBI taxonomy): Eukaryota > Metazoa > Arthropoda > Insecta > Hymenoptera > Ichneumonidae > Campopleginae sp. 14b. The sequence goes on from JAPYYS010000991.1 coordinate 38,668, forward strand.
AAAATTCAATATTTCCGGAAAATACTTTACAAAAATCATTCCTTTCAAGAATCAATATTAAAAAAATCATTTTTCGCCCAAATTGATTTAAAAAAAATAATTTCTTCCAAAAAATACTCTCAAAAAATCATTACTTCCAAAAATTAATTTTCAAAAATCATTATTCGCCCAAATTGATGAAAAAAAAATAATTTCTTCCAAAAAATACTCTCAAAAAATCATTACTTCCAAAAATTAATTTTCAAAAATCATTTTTCGCCCAAATTCATTGAAAAAAAATAATTTCTTCCAAAAAATACTCTCAAAAAATCATCGAAATTAAATTAAAAAAAAATCATTTTTCAAAAAAAAAAAAAAAAACAATAACGATGGGATATAAGTTGCAGGAGGAAAAGGATTCATATGGTCTAGGATTATTTCTGTATCCGGAAGTATAAATTGGCCATTAGAGTCTTCAGTTTATTGCAGACAGTGCATTGTTAAAACTTTGGACGATACTCCGTTCGTTTGTTTTCTTTTATGACGAAGCCTTCGCCGCATAACTGCGGAGCAGTTGGTCTATTTAAATAAATATTCGTTTTCCATTGTGTTACAGCGTTGAGCAATGGAGAGTACAAGTATTACGAGGCAAGACCAATTTGGATAAAAGTTCGATTGTGTCTGTTCTGGTCGTTTTGGGCGGCGTTTTTCGGGGTCCTAATTCTTTTCGTATTTATTTACTGGTGCATCCTGCCAAGTTTTTGTTCGTCGGAGCTCGAGCATTCGGCTTGAGAATAAATTTGATAAAAAAATGATCAAGCCGAGTGATTGTCAACGATGATCGTGTATTTGTTGGGGTCTCGAGAGGAGACAAAAATCTCTGGAATGTCTGTTGCGATCTCGCGGCGTCGATGACACTGAGTAAGGAAGAAACGGGGAGCGACGGAGAGAGAGAAAGAAAGACAAGATACGAGAAACGGAAATGTCTGTGATAAATTATTGTGCAAGTCGCGACATCCATTTCAAAGCGAATATGAAAAACTTTTTTCGTATTATTATTCCGAAGACTTTGTCGTTTTATTAAGAAATTGTGTTACGATTACTTATTGCCATGTAAATTAATCCTCGGTGGACACACATGGGTCTGTGGGACCCATACAACGAATGCCGCCAATTTTTCATATTTCTTATCGATTACTATTGAAGAAAAATGATAAAAAATCATTTTTGTCCATCACCGAGTGTTAGTAAACACACATGGGTCTGGGGGGCCCATTTACCGAGCTACGCCAATTTTTCGTTTTTCGTATCGATTACTATTCAATAAAAATAATAAAAATATCATTTTTATCCATCACCGAGTGAGGCTTCTCTTTCTATGGATTCAAAACTACGTTCCTCAATTTTTTCCCATTTTTTTAACGAGCCCAAATACACTTAAAAACTTTAGGGTCCCCCAGACCCATATATTCCTTCAGCGATCGATGAATAAATTATTCTCTTCACCATAAGCTGTCTTGACTACTAGTTGCCAACCCTCAAACACTACAACGATCGCTCATTTATGTCCAAACCAAATCCCAAATAAATGCCTGCACATTTTCCATAAAATTCGATAAAATCATTTTTTTAACATTTTCGCTTTTTCGTATTCGACAAATTATTATTATTATCAATCGAAAAAGGCCCATCCATTTTTTTTCATATTTTGTCAAAATTTTCAATATTGTAAAAAAACCGAAAAAAAATGTGCGAACGTTAATTCTGGTTTTAGAAAAAAAGAAAAAAAATTACGTGATTCTCCTATTATTATTTATTTTTTTCAATTTTTAATTTTTATTTTAATTCTTTTTTCTACTTATTTTTATTTTCTCTCAATTATTACTGAATAATTGTTCAATTTTTGTTTACAATTATACGAACAATTTTCAAGCCTCCCTTCTTCTTCGATCTCTCCCTGGCCATTCTTATTATTATTTATTATTATTGTTATCGATAAAAGCGTGAGCTCATAGATGTTGGAGAAAAAATGGGTGTTGGCCATTTCTATGGATAAAATATTGTTATCAGGGATCACGTGTTTTTTTATGACAAGTGCTGGGAAATGAGACTATTTGATGGAGAGAAGCGTCGCGATAACAGTCTCGATTCAGCTCCATCAGCATCCGCCTGCGTATTGGAAAGTGTGAAACGCTGAAACTTCCTTGCAACTCGAGGAAAAGGTAATTTAATCAAATAAATAAATTAAATAATAAAATTAAAGTAAATAAAAAATAAAATTATTCAATTAAAAGAAAATAAATTGAATGAAATTTTTTTATTTTTATTCGATATTGAGGAAACAAACAATGATCAACGTAATTATTATTTTCATTGACATAATTGTCCGAATTTGACAAATACATTTATTTTTTTTTAATTGCACTCGTCCAGTTTTGTTGATTTTTTTTTCGTTTTTTTTTGTATTTATGGGTTTGGTAGAAATAGTCGAATTTGGAAAATTATCGGAGGCCTTTTTGGGCATGGTTTTTTTACGGAAATAATCGGTTTTACATTTTCCTCGGGTCGGGCTGTCTCTTTACGAGAAGGACGAAACGGAACGTTGACAATTTTACTGCAACAAAAAGGAAGACGAGATTCTTATTTGCACGATTTATATCGATAGGAAATTCATTTTTTTAAATTTTTTTTCTTATTTTTTTGACTCCAAACTAAATTAGCCCAGGCTCGCGTGATTCTGCATCAAAAAACGAAAAAAAATGAGCCCAAGTTGAACACTTTTTGTTAAATTTTACCAAAGATATGAATTTTTCAATATTGGGGTCATTTTGACCCCGGGTTACCGGCATACGTAAAAAAAATTAAGTTCCCGTTCTAGGGTTCAATCCCGCCATCTATTTCCTTTCGTTTTTTCAGTTTTTAATGATTTTTTGCCTTTAAAAAAAAATTTCAAGATTAAAAACAAAAAAAATTCAAATTTTCCTTCGCATCATTTTATTTTTCAGGATCATTCTTCCTCAGGAAATTTTACCGAAAATATAAATTTTTGAAAATTGGGCTCATTTTGAGTCCCGCTTACCGGAATAAGTAAAAATAATAATAATTTTATGTCTAAAGATTGCAAAACATAAAAATCTTAATTTTTTCTATCGATTTTCATGAACCGCTTGAAACTTCGTTCCTCGAGATATTCTTCACGAATTGAGGTCGTTGGTTTTTTCCGGAGCTCAAATTTCTCCAAAGAGATGTACGAAAAGCTTTGGGAGAAAATCCTCGTATCGTAGAAATCTTATCTCATTTTATAGAATCGAAGGAAACACGTAGGTGCTTCATGGGAATCGATAAGAAAACAAAAGATGATTATTTATTGATGGACAGAATTAATTGCCTCGATAAACCTTTGGCAGTCTTTTGGCTCAGAAATGAATAAATTTTCAGTACAATTAATTTATTTGACGTGTCGAACTCACCAGATCGAGAATCACGTGAGTTTCTCATCGTCAATTGGCAGCCACAATGACCCAACATTCGTCTTCATATTGGAAGAAACCTTTAGGGCACGGATCGGGTTTCGATAACCATTCGAACATTTCGAACTTTGAGGGCACGGTTTGTTCATTCAAAGGCTTGCTGTCGACCGACACAATAGCAATTAAAAATATGGCAAATAATAGGAAAACCAGGCAAGAGCCCAGTGAACTTTTCATCTTGAAAAATAAATTCTATCGAGTGAGTCTCGAGAGTTTCAGCCCCAAATCGGTTATCACTGAATGCAGCACGATCTCAATTCTTCGTGAAATCTCCCATTAAATACGAATTAAAATCACCTCAATTTTTACCCTCGAGCTGCTCTGTTAGCATCGAGTTCGATTACCCAATTAAACGGCACCGAGTTAATCAGCAGGAAAAATGATTTCACGTCATGGCCGCGTGTAATAATTATACCAAATGGTCTATGTACACACGAGTGCTCAACCTTTTCATTCCGTCTGTTAGAATAATCACACGAATGCGTTACAGATGGTGCTTTATGGAAATAGACCGAATGATTTTTACACTTGTGTACACGCGATTCGATTTCGCAACCGCAGAATAATTAATGGGGAAAATAATTGAATTGCAAAATTAGGGTGACGCTGCGTAGAACCGGGAATTATCTTTTTTGGCCAGTTTTCACCTTGCGGAGCTGGGGTCTAAATGACCCCAATTTTCAAAAAATGCATATCTCCGGTAAAAATAAACGAAAAGCGTTCAACTTGGGCTCATTCTTTTCGTTTTTTGATGCAGGATCACGTGAGCCTGGGGCAATTTTGTTTGGAGTAAAAAAATTAGTCAAAAATGAGGGAAAACGATTAAAAAATGGGAAAAGTGACCATCCAACCATTTTGGTTGGATGGTGACTGAGTAATGGATGGAAATGATTTTTCACCATTTTTATTGCATGGCAAATTCTCTTAATGGCTCCCCCAGACCCATGTACGGCAATAAAAATGATAAAAAATCATTTTTAACCATGACCCGGTGCAGACTCTCGTTCTATGGGTCCAAAACTACTTTCCTCAATTTATTCCCATTTTTTCAACGAGCCAAATAGAGCAAAAAACGGCAGGGTCCTCCAGACCCATGTGTCTCTACTGAAGGTTAAAAATAAACATTACTAAGACTCAATACCCACCCGATTTCGATGTCCAGAGGTCGTTGGTCAATCGACCGCCATAATGACCCGGCAAACGCCTTTGTGAAGCTTGAAACCCCAAGGACAGGGATTATCAAATAGATCGTCCAATTCTTCAATTGTATATGCATGATGGTGTTGCATTGATTTGGAATCGACCATGGCCACAGCAACGAAAAGTATTGTCAGCGCAATTAAAACTACACAGTGAAAAAGTGAAAACTTCATTTTTCAAGGAAATTTATAAAAATGATTAAACTCAGAGAGATCTCGGTTATGAATGAGCGCAACCCAAGGGACGAATTTCTACTGGCGGCGATCGGTACCAACGAGAATCTCCGGAGAATCTGCCATTCATTTTTTTTTCTAATTCCACCTGTACCAATAGCAGACCTCAAAGAATAATCGGTTACTCGAGTTGGCCGGCAGCTGCTGATTATGAAAGCGGCGACCAGACGCGACGAACCTACCGATCGACATTTTTTTAGCCTTTCAAATGAATTTTTGGTCGAAAGACAAAGAAAAACGCAGACAGTTACGGCTGTAACGGCGCTAACGGGGCCGTAAAGATCGCCTGGAACCCTCCAATGACACACATGGGTCTGGGGGACCCATTGAGGGGATAGCGTGAATTTCTTGATTTTCGTATCGATTGCCATTTCATTAAAATGATTTAAAATCATTTTTTTTCATCACTCGGTTAAGACTCTCGTTCTATGGATCCAAAAATACTTTCCTCCATTTTTTCCCATTTTTTTCACCAGCCCAACCACCAAAATACGCTCGGGTCCCTCAGACCCATGTGTGTCTAGGATCCCGCGATAATTGCAGTGTCTCTACGCGTTTTTTTACCTTCAGTAGACACACATGGGTCTGAGAGACCCAGTGTGCATGTTTCTCGCTTACCATTAAATAAAAATAATTATGAGATCGAGGAATTTAAAAGTCCGAGAGATATTTACGCGAAAGGTTATAATTACATTTTATGTATTATCATCATTATGAATATATTAACATTCTATTTATAAAAAAATCATTAGAAATCATTTACTATTGTATTCAAATTTATTTATTTATCAATAATTTCAATAATATTTTGTTCATTCTTATTTTTATTATATTTATTTAATATTGTCGCGGGATGAAGATTCCAACGCGTTCGAACTTGCGCGAAGTTCGCGGTGCCATAATACGAGTACGAGACATTTAATAAAATAATACCGATCGACGCGTTTGAATTGAAAAATTAAAAAAACTCATCAAATGTTACGTTTCCTCGTAGCCCGGCCGCCGATTCCGGTCGTGAACGCCATCCACAAGTTGCACGAGCAGTCCTCAGTTTCGGGCGTGCCTGGGTCAGCAACGCGCATGCGGAAACGAGCACTCACTCGAGTCTATTCGCCACATTTCCCTCCGCTGCTCGGACGAGCAACGGATTATTGTTGGGAAGGGGTAAAGCCGAGTTAGAGGGAGAGACGTGACAGGAGCTAGAATAAAATCATTGAGAAACGAGAGTGCATAAAGGCCTAAACATCGAGTGAGTTGGAGAAGGAGAGAAAAGAAGGTCCTCGAGGTGGTGCAGAGGAATAACGCATATACAGCGATCGAGATATACGAAATGGAAAGTGGGAGACTTGATTTGGAGAGTGTTACGGGTGGGACGGTCAACGGCACGAAAGAGCCAGTCGCTTCTTACAAGCCGTTGCCGGACGATTCTAACTGGCCTAAGAATACGTCAAACGAAGTAGCGCCAGGCGACAAAGTTGAGATGGGTAAAGCGAACGAGGAAACCGCCATGGACGATGGGGCTCAAGAAAAAATGCTTAATGAAGAGAGCCACATTGTGCCAGCGAAAGAAGCGACAGAGGTTAGAAATCATTTTTTATTTATTCCTGATGTGCCTCAAGTGAAAAAATACGTGGCAGCTGTAAAATTATGGATTCCATGCTCCGATCAAAAAGATCGAAGCATTCCATATGTTCTGCCGCCTGCAACGAACGCGAGAGCAGGAATTATTTTTTTTCTACAGCGACGTCAATATAAAAGAAATTATTTAAATGAAAATTCAGTTATTTCGTAATATTTTTCGTTCTTTCCTCCGAACCACGAGGTCAAAGATTATCCACTCGAGAGTATTAGCTTCGTAAAAATCTTGCGAGTAGACAGCCATACTGGACACTTTGCTCGTGCAATATGGCCGCTCAACAAGACCATAAAGTCGCCCAAATAAATCGATTTTTTAACTCCCAACTGACTCTATAAAAAGAGACAAATTAAGGCGACGAATTATTTCAATTCTTCGCGGACTCCAACGCAAACATCTATACTGTCATCAAGTGATCAGCTATTCAATACAAAGTTCGTTAGACATGCTGTACGCGGTTTAAATATAGCTGAATGGAAAAATGATGCAAGCATCTTGGCCAATTACACGTGCTCGTGACGGGGGGTCAATTCAATGAAAGAAATCATGTGACAATATGCCCAAAAGCAATGAGATGCTCTCATGCTCTCAACACACATGGGTCTGGGGTGTAAAAATCTGCTAAAATTCATGAAATTAGTTTGAAATCATTAAAAAGAGGACCTGTACCGGGTGATGGGTGAAAATAATTTTTTATCATTATTTTCAATGGATTCCCATGCAAAAAACGAAAAATTTGCTGAATGGGTCCTCCAGAACCCATGTGTGTCTACCAGAGTTTTAACCTTTGGACCAATAGTTAACGTTATTGTGAAAATAAAGAAAACCATAAACACGCTGTACTAATTGCACCTTTCTAGACACACATGGGTCTAGGGGACCCAAGCATTGAAAAAATCTGAAAAGATTCAGGAAATTAGTTTTAAATCAATAAAAAGACAACCTGTACTGGGTGATGGATAAAAATAATTTTTCATCATTTTTTTTCAATGGAATCCATTACCAAAAACGAAAAATTCGCTGTACGGGTCCCCCAGACCCATGTGTGTCTACCGAGGCTCAAAATACTTCAACTCCAAAGTCTCACTCACGCCGTTCCCCAGATCCAAACTCGGATGGCCCACTTCATGGCACTGTTTTGTCTCGGCAGGTAAAATTCATATCGGAGAACGGAGACGCAAAAATCGATATTGAAACGGTAAAGAAAACTCTTTCCGGCATGGGCAAGGAAGAGCTCATGAAATATGCCACCGATCCTTTTTGGATACGTTTGCGATGGTTCCTGTTCATTGCATTCTGGGTATTGTGGGTCGCGATGCTGGGCGGTGCGGTCGCTATCATAGTTATGGCTCCGAAGTGCTCGGCGCCGGAGCCAAAGACTTGGTGGGAAGAGAGTCCGATCGTGCAGCTAGAAGCGAGCGACGTTGAGGGCAAAGCCCTTGACGGAGTTGTCGCCATGATGGACGCTCTGCGCAAGCAGCACGTGGGAGTTTTATCGCTGTCTCACTTTGTTGACGTCAACGGTGAGAGAAAATTTGGAATTTTGTGAAAAAATGAAGGTTCGTCACCTCCCGATCGATTTTTCGTCACGAAAATCCGTTTTTTTTCTTTTTCAAGGTCACATCAAGGATTTCCGGGATGTGCAGCCGAAGGTTGGCACAATCGCGGAGTTCGACAACATCGTTAAATCCGCAAAGGAGCGCAAGATCCGCGTCGTCTTGGAACTTGACCCCAATCACTCGTCCGACGAACATCCTTGGTTCGTTCGGTCTGTTAAACGCGAAGATCCCTACACCGACTACTATGTATGGGCTGACGCGAACAGCGGCTCCTCCGGCGCTCAGAAACTCCCTAATAATTGGGTAATGATTTTTAATTCATTTCCGATCGTTATCTTTTATGTAAATAAAAAAAAAAAAAACAAAATTCGTCACTCTCGGGCCATGATTTCGAAGCCAAAAGGTCGAGCCAACGTGGTTCATGTGCCGGTTCAGGAGCTTCTGTACGATTTTCATGAACCAAATTCTTTTTTTTTCGCTCCCGAAAATTCCAAAAACACAAAACAGAATTTCCTTTTTTTTTTATCATAAAGAAAAAAAATCGAAAAATATTTGTAACTCTCAAAAAACATGGAGATTTGACTAAATTTTCGTTTCTTTATCAGTTAAGCGTCAATGGGGGATCCGCCTGGCAGTGGAACGCCGAGAGAGGCCAATTCTATCTGCATCAATTCAACAAAACTCAGCCGGACCTTAATTTCGAAAATCCTGCGGTCGTTGCAGAGTTCGGGGTAAGTTTCCGCTTGGCCAACGTTCAAATATTTTTTCCAAATATTGTTGGGCATTTAACTATAATTATAATTAATTATATTCATCAATTATTATATTCAATTACAATTTTATTCATTTTTCATTTTATTTATTCATTTTATTCTATTATTATTATTTTTTTTTTTTAATTTATTCCATTTCTTTATTTTATTTTAATATTATTATTATTATTTTATTTTCCAAATTTATTCCATTTATTTTATTTATTTGTTAATTTTTTAAATGGTCATTATAATTTCATTAATATTAAAAAATTGATAAAATATTTATGCCGAATTTTGATGAAAAAATGACGATCGTTTAGGAAATTTTGAGCCACTGGCTGAAACGCGGGGTCGATGGTTTCCGTCTGGGAAAAACTCAGTATTTGACCGAAGATCCAAAACTGCGTAACGAATCGCCCAGCAGTTCGCCTGCCAGTACCGACGAGTATCAATATCTGACGCATGCGCACACGTACGACCGCCCAGAGAACGGCAAGATCCTTGCTCAATGGCGAGAAGTCGTGACGAATCAAACTAAGGGCGATTGTCTGTTCGCCCTTCGCGACAATGTCGGCGCTGACGTCCTGGCCGTTTACAACGAACAAAAAAAAATCATCGACTTGCCACAGAGCTCACTCTTCCTTGAAACTGCCGACGAAAAATTAAACGCCGAAACTTTGTTCAAGGGGGTCTCACAGTCCTTGGCAACCAGCGGGGGATGGCCCGGATGGGACGTAAGTATCGATCGCGATTGCCAAACAAAATATTGCAAATTTTTATTTTTTTTTCAATCGATTATCGTGGATTTCCGGTTTCCTTCGCACAGCTTAACGGAAGTGAACGGAGCCTCCGGAAACGTATGCCTCGGGAGATGGCCGAGAGCCTGGTCTTGATGTCTTTGTTGTTGCCTGGAACGCCAATTCTTAAACTGAACGACACGCTCTTGGCTGGAGAAGCTTTTGCCAAATTGGTCAATGCTCGCAACGTCGCTTCCTTCTTGTATGGACAAACTGAAACGAGTGTCATCAATGGCACTGTTTTTGTTTACACAAGGTATAACTCCAGTTTCTTATCACTTTGTTCTTCGTAGATTTTTTAACGTAGAACGGTAACCCGGACACGGAAATTCCCTTTGTCCCTTCGTTCTCCCATTTCTTATCGTTTTAACTCATTTTTCACTAATTTTTTGACTCCAAGCAAAATTGTCCCAGGCTCACGTGATTCTGCATTGAAAAACTTAAAGAATGAGCCCAAATTTAACCTTTTTCGATAAATTTTACCGGAGATATGAATTTTTCAAAATTGGGGTCATTTTGACCCGAATCTTAGCCCGTTACTTCAATAATAAAACACGAACCGAACCTCCGTATTTCCAGTAGCTTTTGTACGATTTTTATCAACCAAATTGTTCTTTCTCGCTCTTGAAAATTCTCAGACATCAAAAAGAAATTCGCTCATTTTTTTTCATAATCAGAAATCCTACAAAAAATCGCCTCAAATCGCTCTAATAATATTAATCTCGCCTGTTCGCCTTCACAACTGTTTAAACATTATCTCCAAGCCAAATATTCGTTCGTAACGAAATAATAATAATAAGGAGCGTCAGACTTGAACATCAAATTCTTTTGAAATCGAACACGAAGCAAAATTCATTGAATCTCTCAATTGGTTCCATCCTGAGCATTATTCTCATTATTTTCTACGAGTCCAGTAACTTTGCTGCTGTCCAGTGACCTAATGCTCCCCGAAAACTCGTACAAAGGCTATTCAACGAATGGCAACGAAAGGGTATTCGTAAGGGAGTGTGTGTGTGTGTGTGTGTGTAATTTTTAACACTAGAAAAAAAAATAACATAATGGTGTAACGAAATAACAAATGATGAATTTATTTTCACGCTTGTCCTCTTATGCGGAAAAGAAATTGGTGAGTCCCATAACTAACATTTGAGCATGGAATTTTGATCTATTTTCCTTCCTCCTGGCGTGCAGCTTTTTCGTGTTTGATTTTTTTGGCTCGATTAACGATTTTCTACAAAAATCTACAGATTTTTTTTTCTTCAAATCACTCAGCAACCGATCAATGAAAATTGCGCCATTACTTTAGTCAGATCTATCCAATTTTTGAAATTTCCTTCCATGTTTGCTTGCAAAAAAAATTCCGAGACATTTGGTACGTGTGAAAAAGAGAAAAAAAAATTTACACTGTATATTTAATATTTACTTAATATTAATTTTAAAAAAATCCTTCGCCCCAAACATCGATATTTCCTGCTTGGGCATGAATTCCCCAGCATTCGGATTCTCCCGAACGATCAATTTCTCAAGATAAACAAAAGTTTCCTATCGCTCATGTGAAAAAAGCTTAAAAACTTGGAATTTCCATTTGGATCGAGTGTCGAGATGGAATAACTTGATTTGAGTGTGACGAATGAAATGAATTGATTAATCAGGTGGAAGAGCGGAACCCCGGGCTACTTGGTGGCGTTCCAGAGTTCGGACGAGCCTGCGGTGATCGACGTGTCGGGCCTGAACGCGGTCTCTTCGGAGGTGAATTTATTCGCTCACAGTCCGAATTACTCGCAGGGCGAAAACGTCATAAAGTGAGTCGATCGAATCTTCAGATTTGACAACAAAAAGCTGTTCGAATTTGGACTAAAATTTTTTTTTTTTTTTCAGGGAGAAACTTTCTTCTGATCACGTGCCCATATCGGGCAAAAGCACGTTGGTGGTGACGTTCGTGCCAAAAGAATAAACATCAACTGATAATATTCGATAATATATTCAACGTGTGAATAAATTTCATTGCCCACTTGGCATTTCCTTGTGTTTAAATGTGTTCAGCTGATACAATTCGTAATCCTCCAGCTTCAACTTAAAAATGTGAACCAAAATAATAAAAAATGCAATTATAAAAATTTTCGTAACAAAAACGATTTTTATTCATTTTTCTTTCTTTCGATTCATTTTTTCTTATTTTCCTTATTATTTCGTCATACACTTAGTTTTAGTTTTGGTAACAAAAACGTTTTCCATTAATATTTTTCGAAATATTTCTTTTCTTTTAAAATTTTTATATTTTTTTTTGTTTTTTGTTTTTATTAATTTTGAATTCTTTACTCTATGTGCAATTTGTGAGGATCTGTGAATCTCGCGGTGAGTATATAGAACAGAGCAGGCAGAGGAACGAGCACGAGCATCGCCGGATGGATATTCATTCCCCACAGAGTCGCAACAGCGACGATGCCATATCCGTGCATCAGCCAATGTCCCAATATGACGATTATGTTTTTTATGTCCGTTACGGAGCTCAGCAACAAAGATTTCATTGTCTGTGATAAAAAAATATTCAACGTCAGGGCAAGCTCGAAGATTTTTGGCAAATAAATTGCATTTTTTTTTTTTTTTTTTGAGGCCTTACCTGATTCATCTTGAAGGCAAAGTGCGCCGCGTTCGAAAGGACTGACAGGATTAACGTGATGTACGGAAACGCGTAATCTGCGGATAACATAATTTTTTGAAAATTATTTATGCCTCCGTAGACACACATGGGTCTGAGGGACCCTCGTAGTTTTGAGTCCATGGAGAGCCTGCACCGGGTCATCGATAGAAATGATTTTTTAGGATTTTTATTTAATGGTGATCGATACAAAAAACGAGAAATTCGAACCATTGACTCACTGGGTCCCCCAGACCCATGTGTGGCTTTCGTTAACACGAAACTTCCCGTTGTAGCAATAAAGTCTTACTCACATATCAATCCTCCGCCGACTGCATGCAGTAACGCGAGAACAGGGAAAAAATAAAGAGCAGCGTAGATCGAAAATTTGCCTTGTCTTGGCAAAAATTTCCGGGCCACTATCGGTCTTATTAGTAACATTATCAGCACTCCCAGAGCATAAAATATAAAGACCATCGTGTACCTGTGAACACACGTTCATTTTCATTCTTATTATAAATTAATTCATTTTGATTTTTAGGAATATTTTAATTATTTACGTTCCGATCTGTAAAGTTTCCAATTATCGATATTTAGCGAAATTTGTTTCGTGGGCAAAGAGCATTTTTCATCTTCATCCAATAAATTCAATTAACGCCTCGTGAGCCAAGTTTTGGATTTTTTTTTTTTTTTAATGAAAATTCCCAATGGTGTTGAGAATTTTTTAGTCAAAATTTCATCAAAAACTCCTTGTCGACCATTCGTTACAAATCATTAACGTCATTAAAATCTCTGCAAGAAATTACGAGAATTGTGATCTAAGAGAAAAAAATTGATGAAAAAAAAATTTTCTCCCAATTTTTTTCTTTCATAAAATTCTGGATTTTCCGATTCCGGATTTTTTCCAATCTTTCATAAAAAATACAACATTTCCTGAAGTGGTTACAAAAAAAATGAAATTTCCTGAAGAAATTACGAGAATTCTGGCCCAATAAGAAAAGTCGATCAATTAATTATTCAGAGAGTGCAGAAAAGTGAAAATCTCCTCAAGAAATTACAAGAATTCTGATGCCAAGAAAAAAAAAAAAATTTATTTTTTTTCTCTTGTCCAAATTTTCCGAAATTTTTAGTGAATTTTTTTTTGTTTTTTTTTTACTAACAGCGGATAGACAGCTTCTTGCGTGCAATGTAGAGCGGTGTCGTAATTGGGCTTGGGATTATGGAGGAGCGTGTACCAGTCGGAGAGTCTGGTACTTTTGCAGGATCGAATGTGAAAGGATCCGACAGGGTCGGTTAGCTGGAGCGTGATGAGAGAAGCTGCGACGATCTCGAAGAGCGCGGAGGCGTGCATGGCTAAGAGCTCTTTAGTAATGTTCCTGATCATTCCGACCATGTCGATGAAGAACCAGTGCAAAACAAGGGCAAGGAGAGCCATGAAGCCGAGATAGAGCCAGTCGTAGAAAAGAGGAACATCGTCGCACTGTACGCAGGCCGACCAGACGTTGCTCTTGAAGCCTCGAGGACAAGCTCCGCACTCGGTCCAATTGCCATCGGACAATAATTCTCGACCACAATAAACGCCTGGACATCGAACCAGCGAGTTCATTGTGCTAGGAAGAGAAATAATGTGAAAAAACGATCGAGAAGTAAAGATGAAAAAACACAATTTTTTGAAGAAAACATAAAACTTTATGATTTTCTCTTTACTTCGATATATTTGTTCCGATTAACGATCCCGTTTTCATCGTCATTTTTAAATCTCAACACTTTCCAACATTTCTATGCTCATTCGCAGCGCAAACATTTTTTTTCCAATTTTTCCACTGGCAAATTTTCGGGATATCGAACTTCCATGTTTTGCTGTCTAATAGTTCCCGATTCAACCACACGCGGCACTTCTGTCAACAACTTTCATCACCACGAAGTGAGCAACGCGTGAGAACGACTGTGAAGCTAGCAGGACATTCCGTTATCGACCACAAAAATTGTCAGCAGATTCTCGCGTCAATTACTCTCTCGAAAATACGTTTTTTGACTCTAATTATTTAGGGAAAATAGTCTCAATAATCCGGGAGCCTTATCTTTACATCTCGACTGTCGAATAGATTATCTGTAAATCACGGAAATCGATATAATTCCCGTGTACCCGTTTGAATCTGATTTTTATAATAATTATTAATATTCCCAATTATTTTATTATTTATTTAATATTTATCTTTTATTTTATTTCTATTTATTGACAATTTGAATTAAAAAAAAAAAAAAATAGTCGTTTTTTTGAATTTCCTCTCGAGGCCAACTTCAGACGCAGCTTTTATACGCAATTATCCGGCAAAATTGAATTGACCGTAAAACATCGAAAGGACATCAGAGCGTCGTTGCTAAAAAGCGGAGCGTGAAATATTTTTTAAACAATTTTTGTATTGACAGAGGCGGAGGAGAGAAAGAAAATAGCATAAAAAAAATGGTGGGTATGGAACGAGATTTTGGAGATAGATTCGGCTGGTCAATCGGGTGGCGCCATCTCGAGAGTATAGTTGGCGTGTGTAGATATAGAGAATTCGTGAAACTCCGGCGTTGGACCGTCGATGATAGCCGAACGGGCATAACTATTTTCAGGCACACCGAGGCAGCTCTTGACGGGTTTTTTTTTCGATAAGTGAAGGGCGACGTAGACGGCTCACGCGCGCGGGCAACCGATATATTCATTTTTATTCTCTTCCGTTGTTTGGTTAATTTCCGCGTTGTGACGCGTGAGTTGTATACGTTGGAGAATTTGGGACGGGACGCTATATGAGAAGGACGGATGGGCGATACTGAAGTGGTGAATTTGGTGTAGGAAAAAAAAGGGGGACGGAGAGAGAGAGAGAGAGAGAGGGAGAGAGAAAAAATCGTAAAAATTTATTGTACGAGGTGTTGTGAAAAAGAGAAGGACGACAGGGCGCGAGGCTGCGTTTCTCTCTTTCGCGTATCGTGCGCGTGTGAATTAAGTGTATGTGAGAGTGTGGGGTGTAGGTGTGTGGTGTGCGCGAGTGCGGTGAGGCTGGTTGAGCGTGAGACGCTTGTAAAAATAAAAAAGGAATAAAAATTTGGATAAAAATTGTGAAGGGGGATAAAAAATCGTAGTGTTTATTAAATGTGGGGATCTGTCGGTAAGTGGTAAAAAAATAGGTGTGGAAAATGAGACAAGCACGTATTGGTTACGAGCAGCTGATGGCGGCCGTAAAATCCTCTCCTCGTCGTACCTTCTTCGTGTCTACGAGTTATCGAGTTTGAGGCTTGGCCAAACTCGCCGCCGCGAACTCTGCAACTTTATTAAGCAACTAATAAATACTTTCGGAGATACGCCTGCTCGCCCCATTATTTTTCATCTTTATCAACGAGGTACTTTTCGATATAACCAAATAATAAATATATATATCTCTATTTTTATGGGTGTGTGTGTGTGTGCGGCGAATGGCGTGTACATTAACCCACACTGCTGCAACGGTGGGTGGATAACGCAACGACGAGCGCTACTACGGCGCTCCGCGGAGTAAAAGAGAAAGATAGAAGAGTAGGAAAGAGCTCCCCTTACTTGGAGCCGCGCGAAAGAGTCAGCGGCGCGATTACGAGACGCTTTTCCTCAGTGCGAAAGAAAGACCGAGAGCTTTATGAGACACACGTATACACATCCATACCAGGCGTGATATAACGGTGCCTTTCTCTCTTCTTTCATTCGTAGCTTCGCTCCCTCTTCCTCTTGTCCTTTATCTTTCTTTACCTCTATCCGCCCTCCCTCCATCTTTCTTTCTCTCCCCCCACTCTTTCTCGCCGCTTATTTCCTTTTTTTTCATTCGCCTCCGGGATTCCGGCACTCGGACGGGTACATAGCCTCCTCCTTCGTTCCCGGCTATCCAATTCTCCCGCAGTCCAATGAATAATAATCATGAAAAAAATAAAAACTACCGAGATCGAAGGAAAAAAAGGAAACGCGTGCGCGTGGGACGTGCTGCGTGTTAAAACGTGCGGACATGCGTTCTCTTCACACTTTTCAATCTTTCTCTCCTTTCCGACCATTTTTCCATCTAAATTTTCCCCATTTTTACGTTTTTAGCGCTTTTTTCTCCATTCCAATTAAACATCGCAACTAAAATGACTCTCCCTGCCCAATTTTTTCGACGTTTTCGAACTCACGGATTAAAATCGCCGATAAACGAATTTTTCAGCGTTCACGATCGTCCTTTACTCGTCGCCCAATAAATATTACATTTTGTTGAGAAAAAAGCGTTACTTTTGGTGCTACCCCCTCCTCGGTTCTCCTTTATTGAGGAAATTTCGTGGAACGCTAGGCTAGATAGTCGACGAGAGTGCGCGTAGTGTGCGGAATGCCCCGCTCCCCGTGGCCCCCTCTCTTCTTTCCCCGTTCCAACGATCAGCGCCTCGATGAGAATCCGGAAAAAATAAGAAAATGAAAAATGATTAAAAACAATATTTTTTCAACATTTTTTCATCTTTTCGCTTTCGGATTTATTGGTTATTTACTTTTTTCAACATTTTTTCGACACATTCCCATGTGTATCGCGATATAAATGGTGCCCGAAAAAGTGAGTCTGACTAATGTCTTCTTTGCTTTTTTCTATTTCGTGCTCGTGGCCTGAATCGAAACGAAAAGATTTTCCGGGCGTTTTGTATCGAATAATCACGTTCACACGTCAATTTCCGGTCCGTCCTATTGTTTTTTTTCTCTATTTTTCTTCCATTCTTATCGTCTTCGATTTTTGCTGTTTCTTCCGAATTTTTCGTTGGATATGAATCTGACAAAATGGTGCGTGAACGTATCGTGAATCTTATGGCAAAGTGTCAACTGGGGGGAGGGGGGGGGGAAAGGTAAAAGCTCGAGAAAATGCGAGGAAATCGTTGACTTCCTGTTGTCTTTGAATTTGTTAGAAAATTTCTTCAATTTTAAATCATGCCAGAGAAACCACGAAGGAATAATAATTTAATCGAAAGGTTTGTTGTTCTCTAAAGGAAGGAGGCTCTGCTAAGCTGTTAGAATCTGGATTCTCGGGGCCGGGGTAGAGACGAGAGAAGGAAAGAAGATTTTTATGTGTCCGGCTGGGGCAACAGACGATTTTTAGTGAAGCTCAGCGAAGGAAGCCGCAAAGAAAAAAAAGAGAAGCGGCGAGGAGCTTGCTGCTCAGGAATGCTTCCTCGTAAACGCCAACCGTCGCTCGTTGCTCAGCTCCTCTAGCATCCGGACATTGTCGCACGTGCATCAAACTTTTTGCTGAAAAGTTTGCAGCGCCGCACGACAAGGATACAGCGCGCGCAAAGAAGAAACAAGCAAAACGTCGTTATTCAAAGTCCATAGAGTAGCAGCAGCGCATTGTCGTTGTCGCAGCTGACTCCTCCGATAACTTTACCATCAAAATGTCAGCTGGCAATTTTGTTGATCGCATCGATCCGTTCGCAAAGCGCTCGCTCAAGAAAAAATCCAAAAAGTCACAAGGATCTTCGAGGTATCGAAACTCACAGGATGTCGAGTTACAACCGTTGCCGTTGCTCAAAGGTGAGTCTTGTTCTGCCCACTAAAATCTCCTTCTTAATCCCTTTGTCGGCTACCTTGAACCCTCGGTAGATACACATGAGTCTGGGGGGACCGATGGGCGCAAAACAATGATAAAAAAATGATTTTTATCCATTACGCGGTGGAGCCTCTGTTTCTGTATATCAAAAACAACTTTCCTGGATTTTTTCCCATTTTTTTAACGAATCCCAATTCAGCAAAAAACGATAGGGTCCCCGAGACCCATGTGTGTCTAAGAAGGTGGGCTAATTGTAGTGGGTCTACGGTTTCTTCTACTTCCCCAATAACATAAACTATTCTCAATCCTCGGTAGACACACATGGGTCTGGGGGACCCATTCAGCGAATGGCGTGAATTTTTCGTTTTTTGTATGAATTCCCGTTAAACGTCAATAATGAAAAACTTTGTGTAGATCCAAAACTACTTTCCTGAATTTTTTCCTGGTCCAAATGCAGAAAAAAAAAAAGTCGGGTCCACCAGACCCATGTGTGTCTAGAAACATGTCCTCATTGTATTTATTAACCTCCAGTAGACACACGTGGGTCTGGGGGACCCATTCGGTGAATGTCGTGAATTTTATGACGTTCGTACGAATTACAATTAAATTTCAATAATGAAAAACGTGGAAAAGTTTTTCTGTACATCCCAAACTACTTCCTGAATTTTTTTCGAATTTTTAAACGAACCCAAATATAGTAAAAAACGGTCGGGTCCCACAGACCCATGTGTGTCTAGGCAAGTGCGTTAATCCCACTTCATCTACTGAGGGGTAATTTTTGGAATAAGTTTCTGGTCGTGAGATTTTTTTTCCCTAATATTTGGGAAAGTGCTCAAAAGAAATGAGGAATTCTCGAGGATAACTCGACAGATTTCGATTATCATTGCCCTCTGCGTGTCTTTATTTTCATTCTACAACACAGCGGCAAAGCATTGATTAAAAATTATTTTTAGCTAATAAGATTTTCAGCGCTTGATTGCCCCTAGAGTTAGGCCTGAGCGTCACGTATTTTATCGAGATAAGCTGAAAAAAAGGGATCGAATATTGTCGATGATTTTTTCTCGAGCGTCTATTAATTCCCGAACGAATTCAAACGCACCGATTGATTCGGGAGGCTCTTGCATCGTGTAGAACTTTTTTTTTCTCAAATCGAAGCAGCAAAAAAAAAAATCATGAAAAAATTTGCTGTTCATTTATTTATTCGCACGATCGTCCAAAATTCAGATCGTACGTCGCGCGAACCGTCTCGCAGACTTGACGCACTTTCTGCAACGTCTTTCTCGTACTTTTGAGGTTATGTTTTCTGTCGCTCGAAATTGGCAAGTTATTCCGACACTAGCGTTCGTACATGGAGCCGCATTTTCCACGTTCGCTTTAGACTTTTTGCTGCGAATTTCGAGGGAATTTGAAAAAGAAAGGAAATTCGATTAGAATTTTATTGAAAAATGGATGAAAAAAATGGGACGATCGTTCGAAAATGTGAGAAATCGTTCCCGACGTTTATTCCAAGAATCCTTTGCCACGTTCAGTGAGACTAACGACTGTCGTCGTTTGTCACGAATAAAACTCGAATCTCTATACGTTTTATCAGAAATTTTGACGTCCTTCGGTACCGAAACTAAAAAAATACATGAATAGACAATTGATTCATTCTCATGAATTTCTGTTTCGACTGAATTGTTGCAGCGAGTCATAAATGCTTGGAACAGAATTCCAAGCTTTTCTCGTTGAAAACAATGAAAAATACGATCTCGAGATGAACAATCGTGGGTGACGCATATAATACGAGGTTCTACACGATCTGGATCGATTTAATTTGCTAAAATGCGTTTTTATCGTCAATGACGATTTTTCTTCGTCCGCGAACAATCATTCGAGATGAAAGTTCGATAAATGTGAAATTTCATCGAATTGAAATTCGATTCCAACTGAAAAATAGTTCGAAAAGGGTTGGAGGCTGAGCAAGCGGAGGGAATTTAGCCCTTCCTAAAGAAACATGGGTCTGAGGGACCCAACCGTGTTTCCCGGTCCTAGCACTCGTTAAAAAAATCGGAAAAAATTCAGGAAATTAGTTTCCGGTTCACAGAAGTAGAACCTGCGCCTCTTCGTGGATAAAAATGACGTTTTAGTATTTTTATTTAATGTTAATAATACAAAACTCGAGAAATTCATCGAATGGGTCTCCCAGACCCATGTTTGTCTACTCAAGGGTAATAACAGTTTGCGTTATCGTGGAAATGAAAAAAAACCGTAGCCACACAACAAGTGGGACGCCTCTCGAGACACGCAAGGGTCTGAGAGACCCAACCGTTTATTCCTGTACTTTGAGTGGTTAAAAAAATCGGAAAAAATTCAGGAAATTAGTTCTCGGTCCACAGAATTCGCTCAATTCATTAAATGGGTCTCCCAGACCCATGTGTGTCTACGGCGGGGGTCAAAAGTTGGAATTCGTCTAAAAAACATTGCGGAACCACCTGAAGAGCTGGAAGCAAAAAAAAAACGTAATTCCTTAAGGTAATGACCGAAACTAATCGAGCAGAAATTATGAATTTCTCGCTAAATGTGAAGTTACAAAATGTCAAAGTTCTTAGTACCGGCTTAATATTTCAATGTGAGTCTTTTATATTCTTAACTTATTTATAAAGAAATACGAGCACTCAAGTGGGTGCGGCTCCTCGTCACGTAATATCCAGAGAGGGAGAGGGGGAGGGGAGGGGGGGGGGGAATACCTGTAAACGTCACAATGTTTCGCAAAAGGGAGGCGATAAAATGTATCGGACTTCAGGAGGTGAATTCTTTCGAGACAAAAAGTACGAGATGACGTGCCGTCCACGTTGCCGCAGCCAATTAAATGTTAATTAATTGTGTTTGTTTGTTTTATTGTCCCCTTTCTCGGCGGACGAAACTTTGGGTTTTGGGCTTTGTTGCTAGCTCCGTATTCCCTTGAGTATTGGTGGCATGCGTGGGACGCACGTAGGGCAGTGTTTAGGCTCGGTGATTCCGAACTCGGGCGGGTGAAAAAATTCCCAGGAACGTTGTGGAAAATATTTTAACCCTCTGCAGACACACATGGGTCCCTCGGACCCTTGTAAGAGGGTGGAACGTTCCCGGAAGAATTTTTACTCTCGGTAGACACACATGGGTCTCTCGGACCCATGAAAAAGCCTCGAACATTCTAGGAAGAGGTTTGACCCTTCGTAGACACACATGGGTCTCTCAGACCCTTGTGGGAGCGTGGAACGTTCTCGGAAGAATTTTTACCTTCGGTAGACACACATGGGTCCCTCAGACCCTTGTGGGAACGTGGAACGTTCTCGGAAAATTTTTTACCTTCGGTAGACACACATGGGTCCCTCAGACCCTTGTGAGAGCGTGGAACGTTCGCGGAAAATTTTTTACCTTCGGTAGACACACATGGGTCTCTCAGACCCATTGAAGAGCGTCGAACCTTCTAGGAACAAGTTTAATCCTCTGTAGAGACACATGGGTCTCCCAGACCCATAAAAAAAGCGCCGAATGTTCCCGGAAGAACTTTTACCGTCGGTAGACACACATGGGTCCCCTGGACCCAAGTAAGAGCGTCGGACCTTCCAGGGAAAACTTTAACCCCCTGTAGATACACATGGGTCCCCCGGACCCATGAAAGAGCGTCGCACGGTCCGGCCAGAACTTCAACCCTCCGTATACACTCATGGGTCGCCCAGACCCGTGGCAGAGCGTCGCACGTTCCAGGAAAGCACCCTCTCCTTCTCTGGACCGAAAAATACTTTCCTGAATTTTTTCCGATTTTTTCGACCAGTCCAAACACCGGAAAAAACGCCAGGGTCCTCCAGACCCTTGTGCGTCTACCCAGCGTCAACCCAAGCCGTTCAACACCAGCTGATATTCGTAGCAATTCCCTCGTCAATGGAATTAATATGACTTTGCCAAATTCAACACCAAATTCCACTCTTTCATGGGTTTTTATTCAACAATCACGTGATTCGCTTGGGAATAATTAACTATGCAAAAAATCTCGCGATCGCCTATACATTCGTCATACGCAATATCTCACCCAACCAACACTGATGGCGCTTTCGGTAAAAGCTCGTGCCAAAATGGTTATTAATGTGGTTCTATTAATAGAATAAGTTTCTCAATGTTATACGATTCAAAATGCAAATTCCCTGTCTCGGTATCTGCTCGAAGGAACTTTTGCGACGCGTGTCCTTCAGCAAGAGCTCTCTTCGAATTCTTCACCCTATTCCGTTCCATCGACTTTTTCTCGTTTCTTCTTTCGCTCATTTTTTGCGGTCGCAAAAAAAGCGAAATTGCGGCGACCGATTGGTTAATGTTAAGGTTGGGGAAGGCTCGAGGAAGGCTACGGATCCGGCGAGCTTCAAAATATCGGACCGAAAGCTTCAGGGCCTTTCGTCAAATCGACAGCGACAAAAATTCATTGTTTCATTATTTTTCGTCGAATTTTCAAAGTTTCTAGGGCAGAAGTCATTTTTCTGGCCAAACTACTCGGCACATCGGGATCGCAATTTTATCAGCGATTCGAAACATGTCCGACATGTTGGGTGAATTTTTTCAGAATTTTTTGTCCACTAGTTTTTCCTCAAAAAAATCAGCAAGGCAGGCTCGTCTTCGGGGCTGACTAAAAATCTCGAAAATAATGAGCGTCAGGCTCGCAGGACTCGCAACGCGGATCCTTGATTCGTCATGGACCAAAATCAGTGCGTCCTGATTTCCCACAATTGCCACTGGCGATTTTCAGTGTCGAGCGAGTGCCATTTATTTTTCGATTATTTATAAAACAGGGAGGGGGGGGGGGAGGCCAAGCGGTTCGATTCTTTCATATGCAGAGCATAATGCGCGTCCAATAATCATTATCGTGACGTTATTTGCTGGTCAGTGACAAACGTGAATATTTGATGACGCACGATCTGTTATTACGTTGGAGCAATCGTCCGATTAGGAGCCAAGAAAAGCGCGATCGCGTCGTTACGAGAAACTTCTTTCGGTCCAGTCCATTAAAAAGTCATTAAAAACGAAAAGAATGAGCCCAAGCTGAACTCTTTTCGTTAAATTTTACCGGAGATATGAATTTTTCAATGTTGGGGTCATTCTGACCCCAGTTTACCGGAATAAATAGGAAGAAATTTGCGTTACCGGTGTAGGGTTGAATCTTGCGCCCTTTCTCCCTTCGTTTTCCCGTTTTTTATCGTTTTACCGCATTTTTGACTATTTTTTTAAATTTCGAACGAAATTTCCCCAGGCCCCCGTTAATCTGCATTAAAAAACGAAAAGAATGAGCCCAAGTTGAATGCTTTTCGTTGAATTTTGCCGGAGATATGAATTTTTCAAAATTGGGGTCATTTTGACCCTAGTTTACTGGGATAGGTGAAGAAAAAGGGTTCCCATTCCAGGGTTAAATTTCGCACCCTTTATCTCTTCGTTCTTCCATTTTTTTCATCGTTTTCCCGAATTTTTGACGATTTTTTAAATTCCAAGCAAAATAGTCCCAGGCCCACGTGGTCCTGCATTAAAAAACGAAAAGAATGAGCCCAAGTTGAATATTTTTTCTTCAATATTGCCGGACATATGAATGTTTGAAAATTGGGGTCATTTTGACCCCAGTTTACCGGAATAGGTAATAAAAGTTGGGATGAGGGTGTTGAGGTTTCTCGAAATGTGGGTAATAATTCCAACATGTCATTCTTACGGTCCGAAGCACAGGTTGTGGTTTCGGAAGTTGGTTTCCTGTTGTTGCCACCTTTGGCTAATGTTAGTGCATCGAGTTTCCACACGAGAGTCAAGAGAACTGTTGAAAAGTTGGCCCAGACAGCCGGCTTATGGCTAAGCGGTCACCCAACAAAGTTTTGACCTCGCCGGAGGTTGCTTAACTTTGCAGCGATCGTGCACTCATCACTCTGTGCTGGTCCATGCTCTTTTGTATATTGTTAGATCGTCGACGCCGACGCGATGCGAGCTGCCAGTCTAAACTCATTTTTGTATTAATAACACACCTCGGTGTGTACGAGCAACGTATGTAGCAAAACAAGTGAATGATTCTAAGTACCGAGCGCGTAAAGTACAAATGAATGTAAAATCTTTGCCGCATTCTTCCCACGAACACACTCACGGGCGTTCAAGTCCGAGCCACACGACCGCAACGACGTTTAGCCACGGGCTCAGTGGCTCCGACGACGAGGAGCCAACATTTATTGCAAAAGCTCAGATTCGTCGAGCCAAAATCTTTTCGCCGCACGCGAATCAATCGAATCTCAACCGTGTCGACATTTATCCAAATTTTTTCAAATTATATTTTTCGATCGTTTTTTCTTGATATTTAAAAAAAATATATATATTTTGTTTGAATATTTTCGGCGAGAACGAAAATTTGATATTAAACCGTCCATAAACAGACATGGGTCTGTGGGACCCTGACGTTTTTTTTGGACTCATTTAAAAAATCAGAAAAAATTCAGGAAATTAGTTTTTGGTCTACAGAAGTAAAGCCTGCACCGCTCGATGGATGAACATTATTTTTTATCATTTTTATTTAATGGCAACGATACGACAAGCGATAAAATTGCTTACTGGGTCCCCCAGACCCATGTGTGTCTACTGGAGGGTAATAACAATCAACGTAATTGTATAAAATTAAAAACCGTTGAGACACGACAATTAGCTCACCTCCCTAGACACACATGGGTCTGAGGGACCCTACAATTTTTTTCCTGTTTTTGGACTCGTTTAAAAAATCGAAAAAAATTTGCAAGAGTAGTTTCGGATTCAGGGAATAAAAATTCTTTTTTTTTTCAAGTTTAAAAAAAAAAGGTTTTTTTTTCTAAGTCCGTAATGGGTTGGTCACGTGTTTGTTATTAACATTTGGGGCGAGTGGCTCCAGAAGCATTACCGACTACTCACCTTTGCCCTTAATAAAGCGAACCACGATGTTGGACTGCCGACATTGTAAAGTTTGGGTACATTCGAGCAAGAGGTTCCAAGTTCTCGATCAGTTGTTCATACCGAAATGGGTTTCCACTCGGACCCTGAAATTCGCTCAAAGCTTCTAACTTTCGTCATACATCGATGAACATCGACGTACGAAACTTGATTAAGGACGCTTGCAGTATAAACGGAACAGCTGCTAGGATAAACATGACATTCGAATAAATTTGCTCAATCAGTTCTCATTTGCCGGTAACCTGGGCTCAAAATGACCCCAATTTTGAAAAATTCATTCAACTTGAATTTCAAATTAAAAATATATTAATTAAGTTCCTTATATTATTATTTATAATACACTTTTGACCAATTAATTAAAATTGATTAATTGATTGAATTAATTAAAATTAATTGAATTGATTGAATTGAATTAATTGACGAATGGAGAATTGAATAATAAAAAAATTGAATATTCAATTGATCAATTGATTTAAAATTAGCCAATTAATTTGAAATTTAAAAAATCGAAATTATTATTCATAATATATCGGAATATATTTAATTAATTTGAAAAACAATAGCTTGAAATTCAATAATTTATTAATCAATCGATACAAGATTAATTAATTCATTTCAAGTTGAAAAATTGAATTTTTTTATATTACTATTTATAATGTATTTAAAATGAATTAATTATCTCGAAATTCAATAATTAATTAATTGATTAATTTCAAGTTGAATAATTGAATTTTATTATATTATTATTTATAATATATTTAAAATTAATCAATTATCTTGAAATTAAATAATTAAAAATTCAGTAATCAATGAATTCATTAATTGAAAATTAATAAATTAATTTGAAATCTTTTAATCCCATTTAACGAAAAAGGTTCAATTTGGGCTCATTCTTTTCGTTTTTTTTCATGCGAAATCACGTGAGCCTTTGCAATTTCGTTCGAATTGAAAAAAATCGTGAAAAATTTGGTAAAATGTTAAAAGAACAGGAGAACGAAGAACGAGAGATTAAAAGTGGCCCAGGAGTCGTGTTCCATCCCTCATCATCAAGGCAGTATAAATGCTCGATTATTCTCGAGTCCCAGCATAACAGCTCCGGCCAATAAATAGATCTACGAAGTCGAGTAAGAAACTTCATCATATCGGAGGCTTGGTCAAGAGAATAAATGACTCAGCAAAAATAAGTTTGTGCACGATTGTGAACGATTGAAACTTCAATGAGACATTGGACGAGGCTGGAAATTCGATGACGCGTTATAAATCAGTGCATCGGATACTCGAAACAAAATATACGCTTCGCAGCAACGCAGACCACGATGGATTACGTACGACGTTCTCATCCACGCCCATCGCACGATCACAGTTCTTCAGAGAGAGGGAGAGAGAGAGAGAGAGAGAGAGAGAGAGAGTGAGTGAATCATCAAAGGTCTCTATCGGCATTGACTGAAGCTTTGTCTCGTGGCAAGCTTTTACTTGATTCGGTTGTTCCAATTGGCCTTACGTAACCACTTGTAGGTACCGGTACAATATATGCCATTCCGCATAGCAGCTTATTCCGGTGTTCCAGCGGTTTCCGTTGTTTTGTCTAGCGTTTCTTCATTCACTCTAGAGCACAATGTTGGCGGCGACCACGTTGGATTACATTTTTGTGATTGCCTATTTTTTAAACATTAATTAATTAATTGGCCTTTTAACAGTTTTTCGTTGAGGATCACGTGAGCCTGGGGCAATTTTGCTTTGGTGTCGAAAATTTGGTTTAACGATTAACAACGGGAAAACGATGGGAGAAAGGGCGCAGGATTTTCCCCTCGAACGGTAACCTCATTTTTTTTTACCCATCCGCATAAACTGGGGTCAAAATGACCCCAATTTTGAAAAATTCATATCTTTGGTAAAATTAAACGAAAAACTTTCAACTTGGGCTCATTCTTTTCGTTTTTTATTGCAGATCAACGTGGGCCTGTGGCAATTTCGTTCCAAGTGAAAAAATTGGTTTAAAAATCGGTAAAACGATAACAAAAACGGGAAAACGAAGGGCGAAACGGTCCGGGATCGTTCCAGGGCCAAAAACTCGGCGGTCCTCGAACCCACAGCAGCTTATCTGCTTCCCAAACGTTTTGCCATGGCGAAAGATTAAAAATTAGTTGCCAAGACGCTCGGTCGTCTTCTCGCAAAATATTCAAGGCAATGATGCAAGTTTTGGGCAATAGACGAACAGGAAGTGCTAATGTAATCGGATGCCGGAGACCCGCATGTCTTTTGGTCTCTGTTAAGCTCAGGAGAAAGCTTGCTGCTGTGGCATTGGCCGGTATGGTGGAGTTTGCTTCTCGTTGTGTGTGGGAGTATTGATCCAAAATGTCGGCGAGAGCCTCACCTCAGCTTACAGTGCAAAACCCACCACCCGGCTCTCTCCTCTTTTATGTCGAGCTACATGGACGCCGCGAGGAGAAAGCACGCGGAGAGAACTCGACGCAGCACAGGAACAACATCGCAGGCGAACAGCCAACCAACGCATTTCCGTCCTCTTCATATCCCTCCGCTATTTCTTTCTAATCATCCTCTTCCATTTCCTTCTCCTTTCTCTCTTTCCAATATTTCACGCGCTTCTTCTCTTCACTTATTTCCGGCTCCGAGCCGTCAAACGTTTTCGTTCTCTAAACTTAACTTCCTTCCCATTATCCGCCTATACACAAAAGTTACCTGAACCCTGTCTTTTCGAATTATTCAAGTTCCAACTCTATTGGGACGACTTTCAATCCCGCGACCTTCCTTCTCTCGTTTCATCGATTTTTTCATTAATTTTTTGACTTTGAACGAAATAGCCCATAGGCTCACGTGATTCTGCATTAAAAAACGAAAATAATGAGCCCAAGTTGACCTCATTTCGTTTCATTTCCCTGGAGATATGACTCTTTCAAAATTGGGGTCATTTTGACCCCAGATTACTGGACCAGGTGGAAACAAACATGAGGTTACTATTTTAGGATTAATAGGAATCGGTACGAAACTTAATTTGAGCCTTTCGCTGAATGGGTCCCCCAGACCCATGTGTGTCTACCGAGGATTATTCTTTTTTTTTTATGTTTGGCTACTCTGGGATTGTGCTCGGGAGATCTGAGCTTGACGACGGCCGGTGGAGCTTTCTCTTTCTGTCCCTCGTCTTCCTCGTCGACTTTGACTCATTATTCGGTCGGAGCCTCACAATTCACTTTGTTTTTTGTCCCCGACTCGCTACTCATCGTTTCAACAATTTCCATCAAAAGTTCGGATATTTTTATGCCTCCATTTCCGCATCAAGGATCGCGTTTTTTTTTTTTTAATTTTATTACTAAACTTGAGAAAAAACGATTGATAATTCGGAGCGACAGAATCCGAGAGGAAAAGATGAAAAACCGACAGATACTCGAGCTCTTTTCTCGAGATATTAAATTTCATGAAATTTGCATTTTATAATTGGACCAATGGCAGCCACTGTTCTTCGCTTTTGACCTTTCGTCGATTCTGCTTATAGTCCACCACGCTCTGTCTCCTACAACTCGATCCTACAAAAGTCATTCTTCGACAGACTTTTTACGCTCCGAGTCTTGCAATATTGACGAAAATTAGACTCAACGTAATTAATTTATTGCCAGACAGTTGACCATCAGTCCGGAAATTTTCCATGCAATTGCTCGGTTTGTGTTTCATTAATTATTGAATTAAAATACCGAATTAATGCCTGTACTGTTTTTTTGAATTTTTCAGTGAATTTTTTACTTGAAGCAATATTGTCCCAGGTCCACGCGATCCTGCATTAAAAAACGAAAAGAATGAGCCCAATTTGAACGCTTTTCGTTGAGTTTTACCGGAGATATGAATTATTTCAAAATTGGGGTCGGAATAGTTAAAAAAAAAAAAAAGTAAGGTCACTCGTGATAAAAAGAAGCCGATCAACCAGAAAGACTGAATTTTCGTTAAATCATTAAAATATACATATTTATAAAAATTGAGCTAATAACTTGAGGGATCAAGCTCCTGAGAGGGTCGATTAAGAACCTAACATCATGGAAAACGAGCTCGAGGGTCGAAGTGATATCTGCACATTCTGTTTGCATTAGTGAATAAGGTGGGACTCGATTTTTTCTCGTGGCGTTAGAAAACCTAAATTTCCTCTGCACCATTTCTCTCGAAATCAATGGCATCGAACCTCGAGATATCGCGTTCATAAAGATCTTTTGGAAATTCGGTATCATTGAGGTGGGGCAAGCTTGATGGGATTCTCTTTAAAGCCGAAAATCCTTTTTATCGAATCTGGTCAAGTTATTATTATTATGAAGGGAATTCGAGACGAAGGCGAGTCTCTAGACGTTTGGCTTGTGGTCCAGATGACGTTGACGCATCACTCACTATATATCCGGTGCATTCATCCTGCAGAGGAAACCTTTCAGGCTTGAAGCCTTCTGCAAGTCCTCGTGGGGATATCGTCTCGCCTGCAGGACATCTCGACCATGTAATTCCCTTAATTGTTGTCTCCATGAACGGAAATTCAAGCCAATTATCGAGTGTGTCGAGAACTTTAAATAAGTACTGTCGATTTTATTATTAGTGTTGAGAATGTAATAAAATTCGGTATTTCGGGCCTTCGTTGACACACTGGGTCATTTTGACCCGGACAAGTTTTTACGATTTTTTATGTTTTTCGATTTTTCTATCGCGCCCATCAACGTAGTACTGTCGATTTTATAATTAGTGTTGAGAATTTTATAAAATTTTGTATTTTGGGCCCTCGTTGACACACTGGGTCATTTTGACCCGGACAGGTTTTTCTGATTTTTCGATTTTTCTATCGCGCCCATTAAGGAAGTACTGTCGATTTTATAATTAATGTTGAGAATTTTATTAAATTTTGTATTTTGGGCGCTCATGGACACACTGGGTCATTTTGACCCGGACAGGTTTTCACGATATCGTTCGTTTCAATTTTCGTTGTCAAAAATGGCTAAATCTAGGAAAAGAGAATCAAGAAGAAAAAAAAGAGAGTCAAGGTGAGAGAAAGGAGGAAAAAGAGAGAGTGAGCCAATGGCAGAGTTGTGAACGAACTCGGGGTAGATAAAAGTGAGATCGGTTGACAAGGGAGAAAATGTGAGCACGTGTGTGCTCTATGCGATGTCGAGTTTTATCAAAAAATGTGCCGACTATTCAGGGGCATGTGGGGGGTGGGGGGCAATGGAGAGTGTAACAATCAGCGACTGAAGCAGGACGGTAGAGAAAGCTCTTGAAACTTGAAGCCTTGCCGGTGTATAGCGAGCCCTCGGTGAAGGGCTCCATGTCACGACCCCTCTATTTTTCTCTCAATCCCTCTCGTCCCCCCTCTCCGCGTCTCTTCGTTTTATTTTTCCAGTCTTTACTGCTCTCACATGCTCCTGTCTCCCCCCGGCAAGCCCCAACGCTTTTATAGCACTATATCCCGTGCATAGTGATTCACCGAACAGCAGTGTCAATGCAACGACGCTCACGACCTGTAACAGAGACCCCCACTTACGCTTAGATCTCCGAACAATTCGCACATGGACTTTTCCTCTCTCTCTCTCTCTCTCTCTCTCTCTCTCTTTCTTATTCACTGCAAATAGGGCGTTAAAAAAAAAATGGTGCATCTGGTGCTTAAGCCTCTCTCATGACCATGTTGTATATATTTTTAAATATTGTTCCATTGCGCTAATTTGCCTGTGTAATTTGTGCTGGGGTGTATACGCCACTCCAGCTCGATTCGGCGTTGCTGCTCGTTATTTTCTGCTCTCATTAGGGTCCCTGCGTTCATTTGCATCCCAGTTTTTTGTTTTTTTTTTAGTCACAATTTTGGAATATTGGTCATTTGAAATGAATGAGCGAAAAAAATCTTCATTTTAACCCCTCGGTAGACACACATGGGTCTGGGGGACCCATTCACCGAATATCTCGTTTTTTCATCCGTAAATACTCTCCTGAATTTTTTGGCTTTTTTTTGGCAAGTCCAGGCTTTGGAAAAAGACCGTAGGGTCCCTCAGACCCATGTGCGTCGAGGGAGGTGGCCTAATTCTCTTTCTAGAGATCTAAAACTACATCCCTGATTTTTTTCCGATTTTTTTCAATTGAAACACGGGAAAATAACGCCAGGGTCCCCCAGACCCATGTGTGTCTGGGGAAGTGGCCTTATTCTCGGTCTAGAGATCTAAAACTACATTCCTGATTTTTTTCCGATTTTTTTTCAATTGAAACACGGGAAAATAACGCCAGGGTCCCACAGACCCATGTGTATCTAGGGCGGCATTTTCTACTGACATTTTGTAAAAATGGCTACATTCAATCATTTTGTTGAGGCGAACAACGAGAAGGTTTCCCATCACTTGTGCCTTTCATGATAAAAGTTGGACGCAGTATTTTCACCGACCGAGATATTATGCTCCTTTTCGCAAAAGACACGATATAATGCCCTCGCCGTAACAATAACCTATCGATGCCATTTATGTACAGCTGACATACATGAATTGAAAAAAACAAATCGCTCAATCTTTGTCCTTCGTCCAAGGCCTCTCGGAACGTTTGTTTCAAAAATTACTTCCACCAGAGTCATCTTTTTGGGTTTTGTCTTGGAGCTTTTATGTTGCTTTCAATTTTGAGACATCGCGCACATGAAAAAACTCTTTTGTCAGCGTTTCGAATGGCGCGACGTTGTGCCATCGCCCATTAACGTGTCAACACGTTTTTTCTTTAATTAGCAGCATTTTAATTAATGATGGAAATTTTACATTTCTCTCGGGGATTCTCAATGCTTGAAAATTTTTCTCAAAAGCTTGTCTATCCCGAGATTTTTCGATTAATTAGAATTTTCATCAATTAATTAATTCTGCATTTTTTTTCCGATCGTAACGAAATTTTTAAAACATTTTACTTTTTTTTCTTCTGAATCTCGTTGCTCCCTAAGTTTCATTGAAATCTTTCGCTTTTGAGGCAACATCCTTAAAGATTACGTGCAATGAGAATGCAATGCAAAAGTGCATACGAGCCAGGGAGGGAAAAAGATAAAGAAGGCATGAGTAATGCACACAAGAGAGTTAAAGAGACTCGACGAACATGTGCGAGGTTGGGGGCAAAGTTTTATTTTTTCTTCTCTTTCACTTTTTTATTTCGCTCTGTGCAATTTTCATTTTTCTCTTCTGCATGGCTGCACTGTTGCCCAGACTGTTTCTTCAATTTCCCATCCTGCCTCATTTGCACTGGTGGAGAAATGAATGGACGTCGTGGATCCTTTTTTTTTTCTTTGATCCTTCATCTCCCTCGCTGGCTACTCTGGATTCATCGTCTTTTGAAAAACTTGTATTATAAATACCACATTAATAATCAACTGATGCAAATTCCGTAAATCGATTTAATACTAAACATTTATTCATTTTAATATTCAAATTAAAGTAAATTAAATCAAATATTGAAATATTTGAATAAAATATTTCAATTGAATAAAAATTCCAATGAATATTTGAATATGCAAATCGAATGTAATTTTAATTCAAAATATAACATAAAATATAATATTAAATTAAATATCCATCTTGAATAAATTAAAAATTCGAATAAATATTTTAATTGAATTAAAATTCAAATAAATATTCGATTATTTAAAACAAATATTTATCTTAAATGAATTTCAAAATTTGAATGAATATTCAAATTGAATAAAAATTCAAATAAACAAAATATTTAAATATGTGGTAATACAAAAATGTAAATATTAATTGATTCAAATATTATCTTATTCACCATTTTTCTATCTTCATCAATCAATATTTCGACGTATTATCATTTTATAAAGAATTAGTTATTTAATAAAATTAACCCTCCGGATTATTTTTGATATCAAAATCCCGAGAATTTTTTATACCGAAAACTCGCTTTTCCTTGTTCCCCAAAGTGTGAATAAGTGATGCCAGAAATGTGATTAGAACTCGGTAATTTCCATGGTCATTATGTCAAGGTTGAGATCGTTATTTTTCATGGAATTTTCCAACGTCAGTCGATCGTCACTGCTTATTCGTCGTGTGGTGAGAAGTGGGAAAAAAATGTCTGTCGATCTATGACGGCGTGTCGCACCTTAAGGCTAATGTTTTTTTTTCTAACAAGACTTCCACATCGCTTATGGTGGTTCTTCCGAGTAAGATCGACTCGACGAGGAGCCTGTCCATTGAGCAGTGAAACATTCATGCTCGATTCCTGTGGTTATCGATGATTAAGTATTCACTTGATCGGAAGAGAAACTCTAGACTCCCTGGAGTCTTGATCACCACATTTGTATAGTGCTCAGTCTGATCGACTCATTCGAGCAGATAATTTTATAAAAGATCCCGATTTTTTTACGATTTTTTATTTTATTTTATTTATTTTTTTTTCATCCCACGTGCATAAATTTTGGGGTGACAAAGAATTCGAATTTTTTCCGAAAATCGTCCCTTCGAATTATTTTACGATTTTCTATTTTATTTTATTTTTTTTTTCATTTTTTTATGCCACGTGCGTAAATTTTGGAATGGCGAGAAATTGGAATTTTTTCCGAAAATCATGCCTTCGAATTATTTTACGATTTTTTATTTCATTTTTATTTTTTTGATTTTTTTATGCCACGTGCGTAAATTTTGGGATGACGAGAAATTGGAATTTTTCCCGAAAATCATACCTTCGAATGGTTTCTCGAATGGTCGATGATGATACATTTTTTTTTTTCGATTTGGAACGTCATCGATTTTATGCAAAATTGATTTTGGAATTTTTTTAAAATTTAAAATTTTTTTTCAATTCCCATAAGAAAACCATAATAACGGCGTTATTGAGGGTCGTAATGTTGTCATTTTGCAGATGTTACACCGGCGGAACAAGAGGATCTATTCATCAGAAAGTTACAGCAATGCTGCGTAGCTTTCGATTTCATGGATGTCGTTGCCGATCTCAAGGGTAAAGAGATCAAGCGCAGCACTTTAAATGAACTGGTTGAATACATCACAGCAGGTCGGGGTGTTCTTACCGAGCCTGTTTACCCTGAAATCATCAAGATGGTACGTCCATTTGTTTATTTACATTGATTCATTTTTCTACAACGATTATTATTTATTTTATTTTTTAAAATGGTAAATTTTTATTTTCGAAAAATTCCCACGATCGTTACGAAGCATCTTTGTGTTTTTTTCTACGAAATTTTCGTGCAAAAATCATCACGAATGACCGAAGCAGGCGAATGAATTTTAAAAATAATTTTTGGTCACTTCGGAAGCTCGTAATGGAGACAAGAGAATTTTTCAAACGTTTGCCAATATTTATTGAATATTGTGGAGAATACAGAGACGGTGGGAAGTTGAAGGAAATTAACGTCGAGTTTGCTGTTTACGACAGATCTCAGCAAATTTGTTTCGAACGTTGCCGCCTAGTGAAAATCCGGACTTTGACCCGGAAGAAGATGACCCGACCCTCGAGGCTAGCTGGCCCCACTTACAGTTGGTCTACGAGTTTTTTTTACGCTTTCTCGAGTCGTCAGATTTTCAGCCGACGATCGGCAAGCGAGTAATCGACCAAAAATTCGTTTTACAGGTATGCAATGAGTTTCAATACGAAATAGATTTATGATTGGTGGAAAGAAAAAGAAAAAAATGAAAAAACATTCGCAACGCTATTAATTATTTTATTTTATTTATTTTTTTTTTTTTCAGTTGTTGGATTTGTTTGACTCGGAAGATCCGAGGGAAAGAGATTTTTTGAAGACAGTCTTGCATCGTATTTATGGGAAGTTCCTCGGCCTTCGAGCCTTCATACGCAAACAAATAAACAACATCTTTCTCAGGTATTTTCAACGAACACACGCCCATTAAAAAAAGAAAAACAAATTGAAATTAATTTTTTTTTTTTTTTTTTTTTTTTTTTTTTTTTTTTTTTTTTTTTTTTTTTTGTTTTTTTATGT
>JAPYYS010000992.1:0-55173 GCA_030522525.1 Campopleginae sp. 14b
TTTGCTGTGCTTGGGATTCGTGTCCTTGGTTTCGTCATTAGAGCGTTTCCTACCTTCACCTGGAAATGATTCTTTCCTTAAGTCTTCAACTTGGGAGGCTAAAATGTCCGGGTCATCGTTCCCTGGAAAATCTGGAGGATTGTCACGGTCATCTTCTTCCATGTTGACTTCCTGTATCGAGGCCATGTCTCCTCCCGAAGGGGAGACCGGCCGTCGCGAAAATGGCGAAAGTGAGGTTATGGTCGCCGGGTTAGTACGAACTGATAAAAAATAATTATGGACGATGACTGATGGGAGAAATTAAAATAGGGAACGGTTGAAGGCAGATTAATGGTTAAAAGAAACACTAATTCAATTGGTTAGCACGGAATTATTAGTTAGTTAGGTGAAAATAAAACTGTTAAGGTAAAACTCCGACGATGTGCACGCATGCGGTTACAAACCCCCCTCTGAAATGAAATCGAAGGATCGTTTCAAACGTTCGAAATTTCGAATAAGACCAGTGGCGTCGTGAGTCGACTGAGAATTAAGAGAAAACTGCGTTACAACAGCGAGCTGACTTACCGAACTGAGATAGAGCAGCAGCAGCTTGATTGGTAAAAACATTAAAAACAAATTTTGAAGGCTAACGCTCGTGCTGGAGATGAAAACAAATAAATGCGTCGTACTGTTGAATTCTAAATTAATCTCATCCGAGTTAAACGCTGAGATGTTTTCAATTCGCGCGTGAGCATAACATCGAAAATTGTTTTTCCGTTTTCTTTCGCGCGTTGATCCAAGAATCCCACGCGCTGTTTGTGCGTTCGTCGCTTTATAGCTCTCATACGAATCGCTGAATATATATATTTTTCGGCCACATTTTTTTTTTCTTTCCATTATTTACCGTGCGACGTACGATCCCGTAAGGAACGATAAATTTTTATTAGCCAGCAACGTCGATAAAGCATGAAATTGCGGGGCATCTCAAGAATGAGTCCTTATACCCGCAAAGTTTTCTTTTTGTTTATTGTTTCTTGTGAACTTCCCGGCGGGGCCCTGCGGGCAATGGGCATTTGCCTGTAGAGAAAAAAACGGTTGCAAAGGGGCGAGGGGGAATAAATCGTATGGCACACAGGAACGCGGAACGATCTTTCGTCATGTTGTTTATGGGACACATTACGTTCGGGAATCCCCGTGGCGATCGATTTTCGATCGTTTTTCTTAACTTTTCAACTCGGACATTTGGACGAACGGATATATTTGTTTGCAGCTTTTTTCAACAGCTATAAATCGGAATGCACAGTTTGGAGAAAGATTTCGTTATTTCGCTAGACGGTAATTTGGATGAAAAAAAAAATTTTAAACGATGTCTCGCTGCGATGTTTATTTTACAACCAAGTATTGGGCGCGTGCGCGGGTCCGGAAAAATTCTTATCTTTGAGTTCGTACCGCTAAAAAACGGCCTCGTTATCTCGCAGCGAGGTTAACGACTGGCTGCGGCGCATACGCACGTATATAGAGGCGTTGTTGGTCGGTTTTAATGATGGGGGAACGATAGCCGCGGCCCGGAGCTTCTTCTTTCTTCAAATTCAAACGTTTCGGGACGAAAAAAGGCGGAGAATTTGGCGGAAATTTTTTTTTTCAAGCAACGCTTTGCTATATAGACAGCCTCGCGGTTATTTCGATAACGGAAAAATTTAAGAAAAGTGTGACGTGTGGAGTGGATCGGAAACGCGTTTGAAGAGACTACGCGATCTCGCGCGATTCCGCACGCCCGTAGTGGAAGCGAAAGACTCTCCTGCTACATGTTGAGTCCGCGATCGTGGTGCCGGTCGCCTCTCCTCTCGGCTCGGAAAGCTAGGCGGTTCGTGGCTCGCGCGGGAGCGCGTTCGGCGCGTTACACGTTCAGTCGTTCAGGCTCGCTCGATCGAAGCGCACACATACACACCTTCTCCGTTGCGTCCTTCGAAACAACCGTTCCCCTTCCTCCTTGCCACGTCAATCCCGTTCCCTTGGTCCTCCTCCTCCCGCGCGACCCTCTCGCGCTTCGCACGCCGGTTGTCTTTGCTCAATCCTCGTCCGCGGCGAATATATCCGCCACCGATTCGCTCATCATTCGCTCGAAAATAGCGTGAAAATCGTTTTGCCTCGTCGTCACACTGTGCATGGCCGTTATCGATCGCGATTTCGGGAGTGCGCGTATATTTCAATCTGCCGAAGGACTCGCGGCCGGATTTTCTTGGCCCTCATCGCGACCCCCCGCGACATTCCCGCGAGAATGAAGATTTTCGCTCGTTGACGAGTTGCCCTGCTGCAGTCTCCGGAGGTGCGCCAGGTGAGAATAGATTTTCTTTTCCACCGACACACGACATTCTCTACGATGAAGGATTCTCCCTAATCTCAACTTCTCCGCCGCATTCCATCAATAAATTAACGCACAAAACATTTTATTACACGAATTATTACTTCTCGCTATACGCCTCGTTACGTCACACCTCCGCAAGTCTGACGTTTCTCCACATATATATATATATATATATATATCCACGTTGTTGTCGTTGTCGCGTCAACTTTAAATGCAAAAAGTGCTTGCCTATTCGATAACGTCGATACTAATTAAGGACGTTGGCTCCATACGACAGTATGATAAGAATTCAATAAAATTCAGTCATCATATTTTTTAGCATCAAAGACGATGACATAATTTTTCTTTCTATTTTTCCTCTACATAGTTGTCGACTCATTTGAGTTTACAATATGCAAAAGATATACCTATATGTATCTGAATCCTATGCTCATGCATGTGAACTCTAGTCTCTCGACTCGACTCGACTAGAACTCGAAAACTACGTAGATGAAAATTTTTATAAAATTTGTACATAAACATTATAATACTATTGTTGAGCGAGCTCATGCAAATTTCAATAAACTTGAATCGAATCCTGTGCTTTTAACATGGGAACATCGTTTTTAAATTTTGTAATAATGTTTTTTGGTATCAAATACGTACTGAAGTTTGCAACGAAAAATATTTTTTCTATTAATTTCTTGTTAAATATGAAAAACCATGACAAGCCTTGTGCCGATTTTCTCTTTGGATTCTCAATAGATACATAGTTATATTCTCCTGGCCATCAGATATTCAATAAGATTCTTGAGATCTGCTCAAGAAAAAAACAGAATTTCGTTGCATTCCAACGTTGCAAACTTCAACATCTTCAACGACGACACCAATTGTTTTTTGTTTTTGTTGTTATTTCTATTTTTCGTTTGCATAGTTGTCGGATAATTTAAGTTTACAATGTGCAAAAGATATTACGCATTACGAATATTTCTATGTTTATAACATGCTGGCAACATTGTTGTGTGTGTAGCGATGCTTATTCTTAAAACTGTATCCAGCACTAAAATTGTTTTCTCTATTTGCTCTCCTCGATTCTCCCTGATTTTGTTTTCGTCTCGCGATCTCAAATCGTGTTTGATTCGTGAGCTAAGCGCAGGATCGCGAAAGCGTTGTGTACATTAGCTCCGCGCGAGTGA
This sequence comes from Campopleginae sp. 14b, assembly GCA_030522525.1. Lineage (NCBI taxonomy): Eukaryota > Metazoa > Arthropoda > Insecta > Hymenoptera > Ichneumonidae > Campopleginae sp. 14b. The sequence goes on from JAPYYS010000992.1 coordinate 3,520, forward strand.
TCTCGTGCGAGGGAGAAACCATGGGAATTTCCTCCTATAATAACGATGATACGAAGATTAATGAGTGTTTTAACGAGAAAATTGTAAGTCATCCGGACAAATGGGATGGATTTAGCAGCGGTGGTTGGTTTATCGAGCTCCAATGAAAAAAAGCCGGCCAAATGTCTGCTGCCAATTTTTATTTTATTTTTGGAACAGCAACGTTTTTTATACGAGCGTATAATACGAGGCCGTTGTTTCGGCGCGCGGATACGTTTTTTAACGACCTCCTGTTGAGGGCACTTGCGCGATAAGAGCGTTACACGCAGTTGTAAGCTCGGATGCAGCGATATTATAGCCCCCAAGCTCGCCAAATGCTCGACACATTATTTACGAGGCGAGATTTATGTCGAAACTCGGTGTATAATAACGAGCACCAGTCGAAAAACCCTTTCGAAAAGAAATCTTCCGATTCACTACTTATTTTCTCTCTCTCTCCGCAGGCGCTATATAGAGATTCGTCGCTTCGTAATCATGCGCATCGCGCGCGATTGCGTAGAGCCCAACGCACGTGTGCCGTTAAACAATCGAGGCAGAGGTCTCTCCTGTTGCTGTCGGTTTCGTGCGAGACTCCGACAATCTCTCTCCAATCCAGAAAACATCGCTCACATCGTTTCGTCACTAAAATAAAGAATATATACACATTGCGAAGAGATATAGCGTATGCATATATGCCTCGGGAATAAAAGTCATACAGCATATAAGAGCGGCGCGTTGCGTGTTTTTCATCGCCTGCTGGGCCCGAGTTTTCGAGGCTTAATCCCTGGCGCAAAGAGGCTGCGCGCGTACGCGACACTCTTAGAAACTCTTTGCACGCGCGAGACGTGTCAGAACTTTGACAAATTGAAAAAATCGATATTATTTTGTTGGACACGATCGACTAAACGATTTTTTCCATAAATCACAAAAAATTTAATCATCGCAGCGCGAAATATCGAACAAAGTTTTTCGGAAAGTCAATTTTTGTCATTCCAATCGTAAATTTAGCTGACAGTTTCGTTACAAATGAAAAATATTGTCAAAATAACGAAAATTTTGAAATTATCAACAAATATTTAGTTGACCGTTTTTATAAATTTCATTTTCAGTGTAATTGCGTCCTCGCCTTTTGTTATTCGACTTTTTGCTTCCAAGTACGCAAGAAAATGAAATTTTGTTAAAAATCGTCGACATTTTGTTGAACACGCGGTACTTTTTGGATAATTTGAAAATTTTCGTTATTTTGGCCATTACATTTGATTTCTAACGGAATATTACCGCACGTTAAAGTTTGCAAAAATTCTGTTTTTTCTCGATCGGAGCTCAAAATTCTTATGAAATATTTCGTCAGCAGGACAATGAAATTATATTTTTTCGCATTGAAACTTGAAATAGGTACGAAAATTGTCATGATTTTGAAAATTGAACAAACAGTTAATATAGAAAAACTTATTTATCGTTGGATCCCAACGTTGCGAACTTCAGTGTCGTGATTGCCAGCGAAATTTACCGCGATTTTGGAAGGACTGAAATTTGCTTCCAAAGGGAGCTTTCTAGACTATTTCTTGCTGCAATGACACAATTTTTTGGATTTTTGAAAAGAAAAATTTGGTCGAACGTATCGAACAAATGATGCATTTTTTTCAACAAAATATTGGCGCGCTTTAAAAAAAATATTTACCGCGCGAGCGCTAGAGTGGATCGGTGGGCCTAATTGACGAAAAGACGTGACTTGCACGCAACGAGGCGCGTTCCTTTCGAGAATCTCGCGATAAATCGTTGATCCCACAAATTTGCCGCGCGGTATTCGAATTTGTTATCGCAAAACTTTGCAGCGGGCCGATCGCAAACACAGAAAAGTACTTTTCCTCCGATATTCTTTAATTCTCATTGGCTCGCTCTCTCGCGGCCTGCTTCGCGCTCTCGAAAACGCGTTCTCCGCCGTGCGAGGTCACACACGATCGCACGAAATCAAAAAAGCCGCGGGCACTTGGGATAAATTACTTGACAAAAATCATAAAAATTCTCTCCGTTCTATGCGAAAATTAGTTTTACGATTGACCGTTTTTTATCCTTTTTACTAGCTCGATCTTTGTGCGAAATGAATTATGGGAACGAACGCGCGCGGTCGTGAAACGAAAATTAGCCGCTAAATATCGTCATAGCGGGCGAGAAGCGAAACGTCAGCGGTTTCTTCATCGCCGCTGCTTTCTGTGGACTTTAGCTCGTTTGAATCGACATTCAAATCGATACGACTATCGATACGTTTTTTTTTTTTTTTCCTCTTCTTCTTGCAAGGAAAATAAACGAAAATTCGAAAGAAACGCGATGTTGAAGTTGGCGTCGTTGGAATGCAACGAAATTCATTTCTTCAAGCCCCGCGAGTGCCCAATTTTCGGGAAGTATATTTGTCAAAAATGGTGAGGCAGACTTTTTTTGCCATTCGAAAGAAACGAATTGACTGAAAAATATGGAAAAAGTGAATTAATTATGAAAATAATAATTGAACATTTTTTTTTTTCGAGAAATCGATCGCGAACGTTTCGATCCTCGTTATATATATGTGCGGGACTATAAAGGCCGTGTTTGCACCACCTGTGTGTCACACGGTTCTCCGACGTCTGATATTTTCTCGTCGTTCGGTCCGCTAGTAATGCGAGCATACGTGTGTATACTTGCTCGTTTCTACGCCGATAGCCGGGGACCGGCATCGGAGAGCATATATTATTGAGCCTCGAAGCTGGCTCGTGAGTCGCGTTCACCGCCGCCACGAGGGCTCGTGGCGCACGAGGGCGCATCACACACACACTCAGCCTCAAATTCATAAACGCACGCCCGCCGCACACACAAATATTATAAATCTTTTCTTCATAAATATATTCACTCGTGGAGAAGCCCCTTTGTCAATTGACCTGTATAATTTTCATATATTTATTGGAATCCGAGGTGAAAAGAAAAAAATCGGGCAAAACGGGCATTCCTCGTAAGAACGAGGAATCGATTTTTCCTAAAGGTCGTTAAACGTTTGTTAATGACGGTTAGAATGTCATTCTGCATGGGCTTTCCTATTATTTCCACATTTTCTCGCAACTACTGCGCCCGCGTCGTTTTTCATTACCTTGATCCTGGATATCGTCTTGACTCTGTGACGTAATCGTCGAGGCTGTGCTTTATGTTATAAATTATTTGTTGACCGAAAAATATTTTATCGGCCGCGGTGTTGGTAAAAGCGATATTCCATAAAGCCGCATTTCTTAGTCCCACCGGAATAAGAAATAAAAGTAGAAGAACTTTCGTGATCTCTCGCGTGCGACCTGAATGCCCGCGCCGCCGTGCCAAGTTGCGGCCGATTATGCGCGCGATGTATAGGCCCAAGCCGCGACGTTTCTCGTACGTGGCACACATCGAGCGAGTAGCAGGCAATCCGCGGTCTGTCTTGTTATTGTAATTCCAGAAGGAGGATCGCGACATAACTGCACGCACGCGGTTTCGATGATTTTCTAATTGCCGATCTAACGGCAGTTGGCGCGTTGAAACGGCCGCGCCGGTTCACGAATACCATCATTATTGAGAATAAACCGAGGAGGCGCGTTTCACCTCGCTTCTGGCTTTTATTCGTCAGAGTAAAAACTCGAGCACGCCGCTCTAAATTGTAGGTGTCTTTGTGCGCAATCGACATTCGTACGTAGCGGTTAGGCGACGTAGAAGAAAAGAGCGCATCGTGTGTGCATTCACAGCCAAATTGGCCGGTTCTTTAGGGGCTTTACGGGGGGAGGAGGCTGGAGGCGACTCATCACGCTTCGGTGACTCCCGGCATTTGAGTTCCGCTCGGGACAATAACGGATGAACGCGACGACGGAGCATATAGTCCTCGCGCGTCCGCATGTCGTCTTTCGGGTGGATCGCTCGCCTCGCATGCAGTGACTCATCGAGCCTGCAGCCTGATGAGACGCAGCCCTCTCTGCGTCGACGAAAAAAAGGAGCTCGACAATCTTTACAGAATTAACGCCGAGGTTCCCTACATATCGATAATATCATAAGAATTTCATCAAATTTGCTAATAATATATTCTTAAGCATCAAATACGACGGCACAGCATTTATTACCGAAGAGCAAAGTTGGCTCCGTGTGGGTTGGAAAAACTGAGAAAAGATGCTGTGTTGCGAGATAAAAAAGAGAAATAACGCGCGCGGTTCTATTAATAGCCTGGTATTATAGCGGAGTAGCAGGTTCGGAGTCGTTAAACAAGAAGAAAGTCGAGCGATTGGCAGCAAGGTCGATTTATCCTCCTAGATATATTATTCCAAGAGAGGAATACGAAGCGAGTCCTCGAGGTTTTGGTGTACGCCGCCGGGACTGCGGAAGACTCGCGTCGAGTCCGTGCGCGTTGATGTACGTCTAACCTGCTGGGACCAGCGGCACCACCAGGTACACCTACGTTTAGACCAGACTCGCTTTAATCCAAAATGCTTCTCTCGTAACCGCACGTGCTCGCGATGAGATTCCTGCGATGATGGGTACCGGGAGGATCCATATTATAGACTTCCGGTCTATCGCGAGCGTAGCGATCGCGAGAGGATCGAGCTATCGAGCATTAGTGCGATATATATATTGAAAGGTGGAATGTTGCGTGCATGCAAAGAGCGAGCGATCATCTCGCGATACGGCCGGCGCAGGCTCGATCGTTGAATATCGAGAGGAGCGGAATGCGTAATAAAAGTGTGTGGGATGTCGATGCCGGAGCAGATGGCGTTAAGGTTCTCGTACTTGCGCGTCAAGTTTTAAAACCCGCTGGGGATTATGCGGCGCTATCGCGGCGCGCGCGCAAGAAACATGGTGCACGCTCGATGGATCAGAATCGCATTGGCGGGCCCGGAGAAATTTCACGCAAGATAAAAATTCTCGTTGTGGTACGTGGAAAAAAGAGTCGTAGCTTATTGAAAACGTATGCTGCTGTGAGGTTTATACATCGGAGGGGGAGAAGAATAATCGAATCGCTGCGAAAATCCTAGGCCGCGAAAGTTCCTCCGGTATTTACGAGCGTTTTCAGACTACCGTACGTATATATATATATATATATATATCCCATAGGGCCCATGTATCCATGACATATAGATTGGTAAATAGATAAATATTAGTAGTGAGCAGGCTCGAGAAGTCGTGGGGGCAAGGCGAGCGAAGCATAAGCGGTACAAGTTTGTGCGGCGCATAGCGCTGTGCGGTGGTATTTCGCGCAGGCGACCGTCGGTCGCAGGATCGCCTCGGGAGAATTGTGCCGCCGTCAGCCTGCTGGTGTACTAGCTGCGGAGGAGCTCTACCGGCGAGAGTCCATCCTCGAGGCTACTCTAGGTCCTTGCACCGAATCGATACATCGTCGAGGAACACGCCGGACTACTCCATCTCCTACGTCTTAACATTCCAGCCATTCCTAAAGCGATCAATTTTCTATATATATATATATATGTATATGTGTGTATAAGTTATTGAAACCGGAGGCCGCCGTTCGGCGGCCTTCCGTGTCGATGCTTTATTTTTTTTTGTTGGCTGCTGCTGGGCTTGTTTTCGAAACGTCAAACATGCCGAGATGCTGCATGCATCCTGGGTTAAAGGAGGTCTAGATAGATAGTTTTATGATTTATCAAGCGCAATGCGGCTTTTGAGTGACGCAATGGCCTGCAAGTGTATAGCGATGACGTTGAACCCGGTGCGTGTCAAGGACGTCGTCCACGGATGACCTCAACCGCATACATATACAAATCGCTCGGAATTGGAGCTAAAAATAAGGCGGCCGCGTGTACGGGACGCGTGTATAGATGCGATGTATAAATCGTGGCGGGGGAGTGGGGGCGTGCGAGAGGCGCGAATGACAGAGTCCTGCTCCGCGCCGCCCGCCACAGCTCTGTAGAAACCGTGCGGCCATATACATATATAGCTTATGGGGCGAAATGCCTGTGGTCAAAAGAGCCTTTGCGTGTGTATACATGGACGCGCTCATCCGACGTGGTAAACGTAGTCGCGTTGCGTGGCGTGTATTGTTTCGAGACACTTTCTCTCCCTCTGCCGCCGCGAGGGTATACCTCCGGGGCCCTGCTACACAGGATCGGAGGAAGCTGGCGGCCTGGCCGAGCATCGGCCTTGGGCCTGGCGTCCTCGTCCACTACATCGCCTCGCGACATATCGCCTCGCTATAATAGGCAGGTCGAGCTATAATCGCGCAGCGCGCATAAATTTTATACGCATTCGTGTGTGTGTGTGTGTGTGAGCGAAACGACCTCTCGAGCATGCCGCCGCCTCCTCTATCCAATCCCTTCGTCTCTCCCTTTCTCCTCTATATATACCCTCCATCGGTAGAAAAGATTCGAGGCGCGCAGGCACACCTGGACGAATATTACTGCTCCTCGATCTCTTGTTCATGCTGCTCGCGAGATAATCGTTCTCTCTACACACGCACACGCACACATCGTCTATGCAACACAGACTCGCACAACTCACTTGTTTTTTCTCTCGCCGCCCTTCTCCCCTTCTCCCCGCGCCCGCGATATACAACTCTCGTACTATAATAATAAAATATACACGCTGCTGGTGTGTATCTCGTATTTACCTTCACGTACGTATGCCTTGCGGCTACGTATGTGTGTACAAATATATATAAGCTCGAAGATGGCTCCTCGCGACTCGGCCATACGTTCTCCAGGTCCGAGAGCATATATATATATATATATAGTTATTACACGGCTATTCCAGCGCGTGCGGAATGCCTGGCACGTTGCTCATCAAATCCTCACAAAATAAAAGGATGAATATCCCTGGACGGCCTTGATCCTCTATATAGGTATATATGAGCAGCATCCCCGGACCATTCGGCGCGATATACCGACACACCGCGATTCGAGAAACACACTACCAACCGGACAGAGTCCTGGGCATCTTGTTCCTCAGCACCAATGAGACGTCGCCTTCGCCGCGCAACTCTGAGCCTCTCCTCTTCGACTTTGACCGCACAGCTATTTTCGGATACAACACACCGATTTTCCGAACCTCATCCCCTTCTTTACACAACATTCCCTCAATTTATCATTTCCATTATCACTGAAAAGATTATTTTGTTGGAAAACATGGATTTTTTTTATGGATATACGTTCGACCGAACGTTTTTTTTTTTTTTTTTTTTTTTTTTTTTTTTTTTTATTTTTTTTTTTTTTTTTTTTTTTTTTTTTTTTTTTTTGTTTTTTTTTTTTTTTTTTTTAAAAAACATATTTTTTGGCACTTTCTAGAATTTTTTTTGCTGCAATCACACACCATTTTTTCCGATTTTTTCGGGATTGTTGGAAAAAAAAAAAAACAAAAAAACAAACATATTTTTTTCAACAAAATTTGAATTCCCGTGTACGAGAGAAATTGTGCAACAATCCCCTCGACATGTAACTTTCGTATTAAAAAGTAAAGCTCAAAAGTTAGATGCTGGGTCGTCTTGAGACGCAAGGAAATATCATGATCAATCGCGACGTACGCGGTGCTCTGGATGCTGGAGCAGCGTTGTTGAGAGAGATTGCTGGCAGAGAACTCGGCGCAGCAGGTTTCTAGCGGATTGCCGCGAGGTTATAACTATGCGAGTACCTGCAGCGCAAGCAGCATCTTTCCGGCGTTCAGCAACAGCTCCGCGGCCGATTCTCTATATATATATATATATACAGAGAATCTCTCGGCGTACATAATAATACTTGGAAAGGACGAGAGCACCGCGGGTTACTCGAGTCTCTCTTGGGGCATAACGATGCCCGGTAGCTGTGCGCTCGATCCACCGCGCGGAGCAGCCGCGTGTGCGCAGGCGCGCAGCATCTTATTCGGCTGGACCGTCACCGCGCTCATATATAAGAGCACAGCCCGCCGACGAGCTAAATGCGCTCCGCGTATCGCTCCGAGAAGCGCTTTCTTGCGAGACTTACCGCAAGTTTTGCCTCGAAAACATAAAAACGGAAAAAATTATTTTTTTAACATGTTTCTACAGCTCGTCGTTATTCTTGCCTATCATTAACCTCGCCAGCTCATCATTTCGTTGCCCAATCGTTTTAGACCCTACGCGAGGTCTCCTCCAGCAGAGCCAAAAGTGTCTCAATTATAACGGGAATTCGGCTCTATAATATCAGTTGCCAGAGGATCGTAACGCCTACCGAGCGAGCAACGAACCATCATAGTTGGTCGAGCAGTCTCCGGCCTTCTGCACGAATTTTCTATTCCAACTAACGATCGATAACCTAGATTTATGGAGATTAGAAGAGAAAAAATGAATTTTTGTTTAATTTCAATTGAGATGGAGAGGAGCCGCAACGCGCGACAGCTCGAAAAATATGATTTACAGAGTGAAAATAAATATCTATTTGCTGGATTGGAATTTATGGTTGTCAATTGAATTGCCAGCTGAACGAGACGAGCCTGACAGATGAAATAAAAAAAAGCATTGGAAAGCAGCTCCTTGCTCGTTTCTGGTATCAACGACCGACTCCACCAACGAGTCGGATTACTTTTCAACAGCATCAGGCCGCCTCGGTAATTATATGGTTAAACGTTTTACCGATCGCTTTACCGACTTTTTAACTCCGAACGGATTTCGGATTCTCGTAACATGACGTTCTCCCCACCACCAAGAATATTATTTCCGATAACGAGCTAATTATCGATTTATCTAACGATCCAGTTCGACAGTCACGTCGAACCTCATTCGAAAATCTCTGGCGCGAATGGTCGTCGCTTTTCCTCCCGCGGAGAAAGTCGTACAAGACTCTGTTAGCCCAACAAGTTGATTCCTGTGTGTGCGTCCGCCTCGGGGTCAAGACTCTGCTCGATCGCGAACATACCGAGAGACTTTGTGCCGGCGCGGTGGGCCCCCCCCCCCCGCGAATCTTACGTGTTATAAATTTCGCTAGAAAACGCTACAGAGATCGCCTGTACGCGTCAATATAGTATAAGTGCGGTTATAAAGGATTTTTTCAAACTGTGAAAACTGTGAACTGTGAAACTGTTTCACAGGCTGTGAAAACAAGGGGAGCCCCGTATAGCTCAAACCATTCCCCTGAGTTAACGATATGTCAAAGCTCGCATCATATCTTTCAAATGCAACTAATTATTTTTTAATAACTCGGCCGCTGAATTGAGTAAAAAAAAAATAAAAGCTCGATTAATTATGAAAATAATGATTGACACACACATGCGGACATTTTTTCTAGATATGATTTGGGACATTTGAAGCATATATTGTTCCACATTGAGATGTGAAGAAAAAAAAATGCATCGTCACTATATAGTTTGGTCAGGCTGCTGCGCGGCGTACTTTCGACGAGCGAGTAGGGCGCGGCGAGAAAAAAAGAAACGTTTGGTAACGCCTTACTGATGAGCCTCTTCTCCGCGAGTGAACGAAGAGAATATCGATGCGGCAATTGTTAAGACGAGGACAATGCGTGCAATGGTGAAGATTGTTTTGATTAGTAGAGGAGGCTCGCTCGGAACTATTGGTTTCGCGTAATTACGCGAATTGCTCGAACCAGATCGCTGCTTGCGCATTGAGTTTTATAATGAGAGAACGAGCCGAAGGTTTTATTTTGAAATTGTCTAAGGAATCTCGTCATAATAATCGAGGGCTCGGCGTACGCGGGTTCTTCGTAATTTCGCAAAGACAGCAAAAATATACAGGCGCATACAGAAAGACACGGCAGGAGGAAAAGTTTGTTTTTTCTTTCACGTGGCTTAGCGGGAACAGTTTAAAGGGATATCCCGCGCATTTCGTATTTTATTTCTCTGACGTGTGCTCGCCCCGGCTCCAACAACCGCGCGCGCGCGCGCTCGACGACATGATTTTGCTCGACAGTTCCGGCACAAATTAAAATGCATTGGCGACGCGCTGTTTGGCGTATTTATTAAGTGGCGGGCGTGTCGCTGCGGTGGTTCTCCTTGATCGGGATGGGCTCGAATCTCCAAATGGAAAGTGAAAACAGACTCGATGTCGCTCGTTCGCATTCATATGTATTTAGGAGCGCGCCGAATTCCAATTTCTCGAGCCACTGCTGGCACACTTATTCCCATTATTGGGAGCTACGGCCGCATCCTCCTCGTCGGAGAAAGTCCACCTCGTCGTGCACTGTGTCTTTAATCTCCTCTCCGCAATCCCGAATCGTACAATCATATAGCCGAAAATATATATTAAACTCTCGCTTCGACAAATTCAACTAATATGAATCGTGCACATTCGCCCGAAGCCGCGGACGATCATACGCTCGGCTCTTTAATTTCGGCAATTGCAACAGTAGCTGTTGCGTGTCCCTCCTGAACGTGCACGGGCTGCGCGAGTCGGCGAAATAATAATGCCCGAATAATCCGGTCCAATTGATAGAAACAAGTGCTTCTAAATTGTCGGACTGATAACTCGAATTGTTCATTCTCATTCTCTATAGACGCGTATCCCGCGTTTTTAACAATTTCGTCACACACAGCAGCCATGGATCTTACGCAATTTCGTGATATAATGTTTTCTCCGGTGTGCGGGGCGGCATGTGCGTGGAAAAACAATTAGTTTCTTCTTCATTCAAGCCCTCTCGCTGCGCTCAATCGTGTGAATTTCCAGCCCCTCATCAGACTCGCGTTATGCTGTACGTTCATCATGTTAGACAGCTCAGCAGATGAAAAACTCGCACTCTCGTTCGCATTGTAGTGTCGAAGCGAAATTATTTCTCTGTTCCACATAATGAATTATTCGCTGCAGGCAAATTCGCTAATGCAAATGAAGCACACTATCATTTTTTACCTTCGTCGAATGACCCAGAGCGTTCCTTCAAATTTTTTTGAAATATTTATCGATCGGGTTTTTGGAGGCAGTGAAAAAAAAAAAAAAAATGATTAGCCGGTGAGCGAAACCTCGCATCAAGCTCTGCTGTTGCTGAGTACTTGTTCGTGCGATGGCTTTTCTTTTGGCTGTCAATGTCGATGTCAAAATCGACGAATACGTGCCCGCGGACGTTGCTAGTCAAAAGACGCAATCGTCACACGTAACGTGGACCGCCTCCGTGTGTCCAATTATTTATACTTTCCTTTTTCTTCCAATATCGAAACTCAATTTCGATATCGATATAAATAAATTGAGGAAATAAACGGCGCGTGGCATTGAGGTTTTTGTCGATCGCGTTGAAAATTCAATGTGAATGTTTTTATTTAACGAAAATCATTATTTTCTATTGAACGGAGCTCGTAATTATTTTTCAATATTTGAAAAACTTCGACACGATAAGTGCACTGGAAATAAAATTTTGTTAAAATATTTTTTCGATAATTTGGCAGTTTGTAACGGAATCCTCAGTAAAATTAATCATTGGAACGAGAAAAATTTCAATTGAGTGCAAAATGACAACATTTTTGGGATTATTAAAAAAAAAAAAAAATACGTTCGGTCGAATGAATAATGATAATGGAAAAAGGATTATTCGTTGTCATGAATATGGTCGTCCGATGGGGTATATGGAGATTGGATTTTTCAAGTGAAAATTTGAATTGCAGAATGCGCTGGTTTCGGGGCAACGCTGATGCACCGAGACTTTTGAGCCTTAGTCCTTTACAAGCTGACGAGGAACTCGAGGGTGCATCTTTGCAGTTACACACCGAATCACGGTTGAGAGGTAATTATCGAATAATTTATGTTATTCAGTGCAGTCGGAAAAAATGAAACGTTTGCTCGCGATTTGAAGATTTATTGATTAACGAGTCGCAGTTTTAAGTAAAAAATGAAGAGTTGGAATTTATGATTTTTTACGGTGTACCGGAGTCACGGAAGCTCGGTGCATGTGTTTAAAAATCTCTCGAGTTTTCAGAGTACGGTACAAACCGAGCAAGATCGCGCGCTGTAAATGCATCAGCCGCAACTTTCATATAGCCACAGGGCACGAACGTTAAATCCGCCGTCTTCGTTGCCTCCTCTGTTGCTCTCTTACTCTCCGCAGATGCATTCTCGGACTGAGGAAAAATCTCTCTCGTGGCTATTAGCCCGCGAAATTCTTTGCCGCGTTCGGTAACTCTCTGCTATACGAGGAGAATTGCGCGCCGGGACAGCGATTCGAACCTTTCGAGCGTTCAACAAAACTTTGCAAAACCGCGCCATTCGAATTACGCAAGCAAAATCGCCACCAATCAAATTGCCCAAGACATCGATTCTGATGAGCAGAGTAGGAAGCGACCCAAGTTCTCCGAGGTATTCTCGCGCGTTGCGTCCGCGCGCGCGCGCAAAATTCGACGCACTCGAGACGAGATATTATTATTATTGCAAACGTTGCAATCAAATTTTTTTTTTCGCAAAATCTCATGCACCAAAAATGTATTCATTGCAGCGGAAAGTCTCTATTTTTTTCTCGATTTTTGCCTCATCCCAATCGTCCGAATTTCCTTAAAAATGAAAAATATCGTGAAAATAACGGAAATTTGATAAATTATGAAAAAATATTGAATCGACCGTTTTCAACAAAATATATCGACGTTTTTCGAGAAAATTTCATTTATTTCAGTGCCCGATGGCCCGATTTCTCCCCTGCGCGAGTGTTTTCCGGTCGTCCGCAGTCGTGCATACCTTTTGCGCCAACGTCTCGGACACATTTTCCCCCAGAATCACTCACTCACAAAGTATAATGTGCTCTGCCTGTTCACATCCTGTGCACGAAATACAAAGAGGACACGCGGACGAATCTCCTACACACTCCGGTGCGATCTAGTCCGAAAAATCGGTCAAGGTTTTCTCATTGATGCAAAAAATGGCAGAAACCGTCTGTGGGGAATCGAAGCAGCTGCTGCTTTTTATCGACAAATATGCAAATTTGTTGCGTGCAAGAATTTTCAACGTCCACGGTCGTCCAGGGCGCGGTAACTTTTTGATGCGAAAAGTGGAAAAAAAAAAAAAAAATTTGAATGAATTTCGTTGAAAATATTTATCGGTATAGTCGCATCAAGAGCTGTTGGCGCGATGCGACATTGACCGAGCGATTAATTGTAAATGAAAAGTCCTTTGTGTATGGATATGTACGTGGGTGATAACGGAATCGTGTAAGGTGCTCACGCTCGTTGAATACTGCTGGGCAAAGTCTTCTATCGAGAGCTTCTTTGCGAGCGCGTAAAGGTTCATGACAGTGGGTGGGCTCGTTCATTCATCATTCGGCGACTCCTGTAAATACACCTGTAAATCATACATCCTCCCGAAGCTCGAGCAGCAAAACGCTTTGCTCAGTAACGAGTTTCACTTTCAACATTATTCGTCACTTTTTTCGCATTTTTTTACGAATCATTTTTTTTGTCCACGAGGTATAGCGTATCGCTCGTCGAGTTGGATACACCGCTAAATAGATCGGAGAGAACGTCTCGTAGTATAGGCACGGCTTTGCAACGTTACGCACTAATGACGTAGAGGAATTTTGCTCGATTCGCCTCGTCCGAATTCTTCATAGAACGAGAGAAAGATAATAACGGTGGTTATTTTGCGAGGAGCGATGATAAAATGTTTCGCTCGCGATATTGCCTCGTGTCTCTTGTCCGCAAGCAGGAGGATTTTTAAATCCATCTCCGATCTGCGATCGTCGTCGTCGATTTTATTCAGAGACTTGCTTCCAGACTAACCGGGCGCGCAGATGTTGGATTAAGTTAATATCGAATCGTCCGTCGTCAAGACTTTTCCTACGCGCACCCTGATACAGAGCAGCAAAATTTAGCGACAATCGTCGACATGCTGATTCACCGTTTTCCTCGACTTTAACTCCATAATAACATGATCATATACTTATTCACCGGTTTCTTAATCATATATGGGTGTTGAAACTCGTGCCTTATGCCGCATTACGGTCAAGAATGCTGGAACGCGAAACTCGAGGTTGCCGCGGCGAAACGAAAGCTTTGTTTACTGTTGAAAGAAGAAAGAAAAATAATAAAATGCTTAATAAAGGTGAATTTTGGGGGCCGCGAGTTTGACAACGAGCGTGAGTCAAACTTTTGTGTAACGCGCGCTATCGCGAAATTTGGTATCAACGAGAACGAGGCCGTTGATTAAACGTTTTATAAATCACTGAAATGAACATTTTGTGGAGAAAAAACGTCGATATTTCGTTGGAAATGGTGAACTAAATATTTTTTTCATAATTTTCAAATTTTCGTTATTTTCACAATATTTATCATTTCTAACCAACTTGTCAGCTAGATTTACAATTTGGATGGCAAAAATGTACTACTTTTTTCAAGCAAATCGCCAATTTTTCGAAATACTATTTGTCAGAAAAAGTGAATGATAAAATTATGAAAATAAGGATGGAAAAAAAAAAAAGAAGAAAAGTTTAGTCGAACGTATCCAACGAAATCGTTTTTTCAGTGAAGGCGTGATAATAAAAAAAAAAAACCTTGTTTCAATATCTCGCTGTACTGCGTATATTATTAACTCGCGACGATGATCCTTAATTATTGTGTTTTTTGTGTTGGTAGAAATGTCGCCGGTACGATGGGCCCGACGAAAATCCTCGAGTTCCGAGTCGGAAAGAAATTGTTACAACGTACAAACGTCTCAAGTAACGACCGAACGTGCGAGCCAGAAAAAAGACAAGAAAAGGATCCAGGAAGAACGGAGACGTTCTTGCGAGAAGAGAAATCCGTTGCTCGATCGTGTGAAAAACACGCGATTGAGTTTTTTCAAGGAGAAGGAAATAGAGAATGTTGCGAGATCGTATGAAAAGGATGAGGAGGAGGAGGAGGAGGAGGAGGAGGATGTAGAGGAGGGTGTGATTGTCGAGACTAACGACAAGTCGCAATTTCGTTCAATGTCGGAGCTGAGTCAACGGGGATTAAGGAGAAATGAGTTTCGGCGATCGGTGTGCGAAATTGACCTCAAGCAAGTCCCGGAAAACGATAAAATCCGGACGAAGAGAAAAAGACGTTGCAAATCTCAGTCGCGATTGCCCTCGCGAAAAAACATGGAGGATCGTTTTAGTTTTCTGGGATTTGGGAGCGGCTCTTCGTCGTCGGCCAAGGCGAATCGCAACGAGACGAAAAAAAAGGAAAGTCCAAAAATGTCGTATCGAAAACGCTGGAGCCGGAGCAGAGACAAGCTTGACGAAAACGTAACGAAAAAGAGTCTCGACGGGAATGAGGAGGAAGACGCGAGGTCGATCGAGGAGCCGCCACTTACCAACGACCCGAGTGAATCTTATCGCTACGATACTCTGACCGCCTCGAGTTGTTTGGCCGCGAAATTCCGAGCGATGCAGGATTGTTACCTAAAAAGTTCGACGAGCAAGTTGATAGCGAAAATTTATCATCGCAAAGACTCGAAAGATCGGGACAAGCGAAGGCTCCGTAGTTTTTCGTACGGGACGTTACCGGGGCTCGATGAATTGCGCACGAATCCGTTGTACACGGAGCAAGACCAAGACGACAATGACTCGGGAATCCTGGACAACGGTTCGGCCACCAGTTCTATTTTGGACGATCGTTGCGGGAACGGAGCCTCAGGATCTCCGAGTATCGTCGCGACCGAGTGTTTAGCGATATCTCTGCTTCCCCCGGAGCTGCCGCCTCGAGGAATCCCCGGGGGCTACGGGGACGCCGATAAAAAGTGGAGCTTCCATTCTCCAAAGTTTGGATCAGACCCGAATCGAGATGAGTCGCGATCGTCGGCCAGAATAAACGAGGCATCCAATGAAAAGCTTATCCGACGAAAAATAATCGGCCTCGCCGAGGATTCTCGAAAGATTCGTGATCTTGAGGAGAAAAATCGAGGTGATTCACGTCCGGACGAGAAAGTATCGAAAGAACGGAGACTCTCGGTGGTACGATCGCGATCGTACACAACGGAGACGAGTGTCGTGAAGCTTTCTCGCGAGAGTGCCGACCAATGCTTGGGAATATTCATCGCCAAGACGACGCAATCGAGCCCGGGTTACCTGGTGGCTCACGTCGTGCCGAATGGTTTGGCCGACCGAGAAGGAACGCTGACTATTGGCGACGAGATTCTCATAGTGAATGGCAAGCGATTACGAGGCCTGAGTATGTCGGAGGCAAGGAAAATCCTCGGTGACGGGAGTCCCCCGGGAGACGTCGACATCGTTATTGCCCGAAAGATCGGGATCGACAGCCCAAAAAGATTAAAAGAGAGCAGCGTCGACTACGAAAACGTAATCGTCGAGAATGGCCACATCCTGAATAACAACAACAGCAACAACAACAACAACAACAACAACACAAACAACAAAAATATCCATAGCAACGCCAGCCCTGACTGCCCAGCATCGCCAAAATCACATTTTCGTAAAAACAATTCGCGCCACAATCGAGATCGCAAAAATGAGTCGAGCCGATCGATTTCCTCGGATAAACGCAATATCAACGTTACCGACACCGCTCAACAAAGCGTTTCCAACTTTTGTACATTACCGAGAAGATCCCGAAGCACCGTATCGACCTTTCACACCGTTGTCTTTGAAAAAGGACATGGAAAAAAATCACTTGGCTTTACCATCGTCGGAGGACGTGACAGCCCCAAAGGAAGCATCGGTAAGCAAACAAGTTATCGCGGATATACATTATCTCATCTATGCGTAATATACAAGACGTCCGCGCGCGTATTAAATTACGTCTGGCCCGGTTTGCCACTGCAAGGAATAGTTTTATTTTACTCACTCCTGCGGTCGGCTGCTTCGCTATAGAACCCATTTTTTATCGGATTCGTGGTTCGTTAATGGTGACTCTTAACCACCGTATGCCTCGTTGAGCCCTCGCTCAACCATTTCCTGCTCGCCTCTATAACGCTTTATGACAACTGCTGCTACCTCTGACATATCATTTGACAGTTCTCGCACTGGCGAATTAATTTTTAAAAACCTCGAAAAACCGCGTGTCAATTGAGCCAAATCGCCATTCTTCAAAAACATGTGAAATTCATGTTTTTTAAGCCAACATTTTTTTCACCTTTTTTCTCTATTTTTATTCCGATAGCTCCGATCTTTGCCCAACTTTTTTGCTAATACTTTCTTCGAAATTACGTCACTCCAAGTCAAGCTCAAAAGCACTTAAATCGCAATAAAATTCTGGAGTAAAAAGCTGCTCAAACCATTAGCGAGATTAGCCCGAAAAACACTATTAGGGGCTCGACCCACAAAATCATTAAAAATCAGGATGACAGCATAATCCATTAGTACGCGAAATTATACGTCGTCGTCGTTACTTTACCATTATCGTTTTCGTAATAAGTCCTCGTATGACTGGAAAGTCCTAACTAAAGAGTTCATTACTGGCCGTCCATGGGTCAGTGACGAACGAACGAAAATAATGTACACGTTCGTTATTCGTTGATTGCACAAATGGTAGAAATTTATGTTCTCTAAAGAGGGTCACAGCACAAAACACAATGTTGCCTTGTTAAAAGAATAAGAAAATTCGAGATTATTAGAATTTGATGAAATTTCATGAGCATACTCTTTAGTATTAAATATAAATATATACGCATTATTCAAGATTTTTTTTTACACATAGCTTTTGAGTTATTGAACCCCGGAGCTTACATGCATAAATGAGCCTAAGATTCAGATATATACATATTTTGCATATTGGAAACTCAAATTATTGGAAAATTATGTACAGAAGCCGACCGCCTCGAGAAAGAAAAAAATATGAATTTTCTTTGCGACATTGGAAAATCCTAGGCGAGAGAGAATCTGGCATCGAGTACATAGTTTACTCTCATTTTTAATATAAATTTTTTGGCCGCGATTTATAATGGACGAGATAAAATTTTCTGGTGTTGCAGGAATTTTCATAAAATCGGTCCTGCCAGGAGGTCAGGCCGCAGAAGATGGTCGTTTGCGAGCCGGGGACGAAATACTGGCGGTCAACGGACAGGTCTCGCACGACCTGACCCACCGTGAGGCCGTCCAGCTTTTTCGTAACATCAAGAGCGGATCCCTTGCTCTGCATATCTGCAGGAGAGTCAAGAATCGCGAAGCACCGTGAGTTTCATAAAAGTGACAAAAATCTTGAAATGCCAAGAAAAAAAAATCGCCTCAAAACTAAAAAATGTCTCTTTCATCTTTTCAGGATGCCAAAAGCAAAGTCGTGTGCGGATCTTTTGCTCGTGGACACATGAGCGAAGGCCAGCTCCTCCGACTCAGCCCCAAAATACAAAAACGACGAAATAAACTTCACGAAAAAACAAAAAACAAAAAAAACGCATAAAGACTGGATCCCAAGTATAACCGATTTGTAAATATTGTAAATTTGTGGAAAAAAAAAAAACACAGAGATTAATGAACGAGTAGAAACATTTTCGCAAATAAAATTATTTAATTAATAAACTTTTGTACATTTGATTATTTCTGCACGAAGAAAAATAAATAGGTCATGAAAAAAATGCAAATCTGAGCATATCGACTATTATTTTCGTTCGTTAGTTTTTCGATTATTTCAATATCATAAAAATCACTATATTCTTTATTCATTCGTGACGATTAAAAAATAGAAAGGCCTAGGGTGGAGTACTTTGCACAAGGTCCATAATAATTTATCCAATTTCTCATAATAATTACAACGATAATAATACAAATATTAATTATATTAATAATACTAATAATAATAATGACGTAACAGTAAATCGTATAAAATCTTACAGGGAATGAAAAAAATGAAATCTCACAGTTGTAATGAACAACGAATGATAATTTTCGTGGGAAATGAAAAGAGAAAGTTGTTTTTCAATGAATGAACGTTATCAGATCGGTCGATAACGATGTCGGGGTAACGAAAAGGGCAGACTAGAATCTAAAATTTCTCATTGGCTATCGAGGAAAGAGGACGTCTCGTCAATTGGAAATCGTTCACTCCGGAAAATCAAACGTTTGCGTTAAACTTTTGTTTTTTAGAATTTTCGGAGAGTTGCTCGTCGTCATATTTCGCTATTTCTCGTTCGATGTCAATAAGGCGCTGATTTGACAGGCGTTTTCGGATATCTGTAAATTAAAAAGTGCCACGTACAAATATTTATCGTAAAACATATTTTTTCCTCGATTAATCGACCATTTTTTTACGTGAATTATATAATGATGAATAATTGAAATTCTATGCTTTATTACCTGTGTCTTCTCGCCAAATCCAGCTCCACTGGACCTTCTCTTACAGCTTTGAACAATTCGATCACTTCCTGATGCGTGTAGCCCCGGAGAACTTTTCCGTTCAGACTCAAAATCTCATCGCCTGAAATGACAACGATATTTTCTTGTAGTTCCAGTCATCCGGACACATGGTACATCCAAGTAATAATCAAAATTATTTATTTCTTCTATTGAATGAAAGTTGAAATTTCAAGAATCTTGATTTGTCATTTTTTTCAAAATTGAATTTAATTTCGGGTCAAAATTTATAATTTAAAGAAATTTTTTCAACTCAATATTAATAATAATTAATTATTTATTATTGTTTAACAAATTTTTTATTCCAATGTGATAATTATTGAAATGAAAGAAAAAAAAATGCAATTTTGACCCGATCGTTAATTAAATTATGAAAAAATGTCATTATATATGTTAGACTTGGTCCAATTTTTTGGGATACGTTTATTGAAAAATTGATAAAAAATGTAAAAGTCGCCGATCAAGTGTTTAGGATTTTCGGGGCGAAAGGACGAGTTATAATTTAATAAAAATCGATCCAAGTACGACGAGGGATCGTCCGGGAGCGACTGTTTATAGGGATACGTTGAAGTTATTATATTGTGAGCTCATTTTTTTTCTTCTTTTTATAACAATGATAATATATTCGATATAGCGAGAGGAAGTTCGATGGTCGCGATACGAAATCGCGTTTATAATGGCCAGAGTTTGCTGAAGCGATGCTCAGCCAATTACGAAATGGTCTGATAAAGTTGATCGATTATCCCGTTAACCGATGCGATGGAGTTTGTGTGGTGAAGCGAGTCTATATAGAGACAAAAGGATGGCTGGACAAATATTAGCAGCGTCATTATCGTTTTCTGCTCGTTCATAAAGCCAGTGCACTTTGTTTTTAATAAGAAAATTGTTTCTAATATACCTCGGCTGACAAGTGCGTGATATGATGTATCGTATGGAAAAGGATAAATGTCGGGTGGTTGCGATACAGGACTGTTATATTGATGACGATTTATGAGCGTCATATTTTAATGGTCGCATATTGTTGATTGATCGCGTCTCCCGTCCTTCCATTTAATATCGTTGTTGATACGTGTGTGCGTGTAGGATCGAAACGCGTACACGCGCTCATCAAATGAAAGGAGGCACGGAAGGCGGCGCGAGTTTTCAAGTAAAAAAAGGGCGCGCTGGATGCAGGAGGATGCGTTAAGCGAGTGGCTAGAACTCGCTTGAGTTTGAAAAATAAATTGAAAAAGAAAACCCTTCATTACGGTCCGGATGTGAGTTTGCATGATTTTTTTTCTCTTAGGCTCGAAGGGCGAATGCGCGAGGATCGGAGTGATGGATGAAAAATGGGGAAAAAACGTGTACAGAGCCGGCGTAGTATTGGAATAGCCAACGAGCAAGGTCCCTGAACCCTTGATATTATACAAAGTTGCGGTCCAAGATCTCTCGATGCCTCGTCCATCAACCGCGGCGCGCGGTCCCATCAGCTGTCGCATTATATATTATCCTATATATGGTCGCACCCGCAGTCCCGAGTACAGCTCGAGGCAATTCGAGTCGGTAGCCAAAGCTCGCGGCAGACGCGCGTGTGACCTGCTGCGCGAACATGAGGAAATGCCGCTCGAAAAATGTATCGACGTTGAGGTTAACCGCGAGGAAAAGTTGAATGATACTTTTTCTTGCTTATCGCGAATTGCCCGGCTATCCTCTGGGTATATATCAAGTCTCCGTTCGCCATTAACGCGAATACGCGCCAAGTCGCGCGAATACGCCTGGCGTAAAGAAGCTCCAGCCGCCCGAATAGTGCGCGTTGAAGACGATCGACACGTAGCGTCTGTGTGAAACTTTTCGTATTTGCTTGCACGAATAATAATGCCGGATTATCGAAAAATTTCTTACTTTCGACGAGTCGTTTGTTTTAACGATTTAAAAGAATTATCGATCGTTAATTCACGTTTATCCCTTTGACTCTCGAAACTATATAGTACGTGCGTCTATAACTCGATCCGGCAACCCCCTCGATTGCTTCCCTAACGTGTAATTTCCGCTTGGCCAGTTTCTCGAGATCTAGTTACGCCCAACACACTCGCTCTCTTAATCTGCTGTGTAGTACATCGTTTTCCAACGATCCACGAAAATTTCCCATGCAGCACTATTTTCTAATGGCAATAATGCTTATGGAACGCGATCGCATAGAAAAAAATTATTTTTCACTCGACAGACATTCACGAGGAGATCGGTCTTGAAAGTTTTGAAAAATGTAAAAAGTTGGGCGAGAAGCTTACCTTGAAAAAGAGATTTCGTGACGTCGGCTTGTCCACCAGGGAAGACTCGTCTAACGAAAATTCCCATTTCGCCTCGCGGACTGTCGCGTCCACCGACGACACTGAATCCGAGGCTCGGTTTGCCGCAGCCTTTTTCGAATTTGGCAACATGTCGAGTGAGATATTGTTGAGGTTCGACTGCATTATCAACGACGTCGAGGCTCTCTTTTTCATTTTTCTTCCGTAAGCACGAAATCACGTTGAGATTGTCAGGACGTTTCCTCACCTGTAAAATTTCGTCGGGATAACTCGATGCTGAGTTTTTATCAATCGTCGATTCGTAGCGTCGTTCGCTCGTTTCGAAACTCGTGCTGGTCCAAGATTTTTTCACATTCCGATGACTCTCCGGAGATTCCATTTCATGCTCGGCGCCTGCTCCGTCCCCAAAGACCTGGGGCAATGCTTCGTCGTACGCTGTGACCAAACCCACTTTGTTACACGTGAACGACTTTAGAAATTGCTGTACCTCGGCGAGACCGTCCAGAGTCTTGAGGTCTTTACCCTCGACCTGTACGATCTCATCTCCGAGCCTGAGTCTTCCGTCCCTGGAATAGAAGCAACGAGAATTAAAAAAAACGGCGAAAGAGGATCCACAAGCCCCGAACGAATCCGAACTCGACAATGACATATCTCTATGCGAACCAACACCGATATGAAAAACAAACGTCATGCATTCGAACAAACGTAAACAAATAGTATATATTGAATATTTAAGAAGATTCGTTGTGATACTGAAGTCTGCATCGTTGAAAACTTTGACAATTTTTAAGCGAAAATTTGGCACTGCTGTACTTGAAAAAATAAACAATTTTCGTTGCATTCCAGGGATATGCCAAATAATAACGTTGTTGTTTTTGTTTTTCCGTGTTATTTCGACGAATGTTATTGGGTCGTTTTGATGAGAGACTGAGAACCTGTGAGCTATGCCACCGTTTTCGAGGTGGACAACGATGTAACGGAGTTGTCCGGTGCGTTGCTGGGCCAGTCTGATGCCAAGGCTCTCTCGGGAATCCTTTTTGTCCAATTGGACGAGTCTGCATCTTCGAATCCTCTTGGGGGGTTGAATGATGTCACTGAGGAACCTGGTTTTGTCTTGTTGCAATCGTGCCCGATGAGTAGCGAGATGATCCTCGATATTGGGAGCGGACGAAAGGCTCTCCGTGGAATTTTCAACGGGATAGGAATCCTGATGATGTATGAAGGGCAGAATCCGGCCTGAATTGCTCCGATGCCATCGGAGACCGTTAACATCTTCACCGGGTTCGTCGGCCATGGAAAAATCAGGCTTCTTCTTGGTGGTAAGAAAGTCTTTCGGTGCTGCGGCCGATTCTACGAGATGTCGGCTCTCGCAAGCGGGGGTTGACGTTCTCATGGGTTTCTCGATATCCGAGTCAAGGACGCTACTCGTGTCGGAGCTGTCGGTATTGACGCATCGTAAGCTCATGTTTTCGTTCTCGGAGACGAGAGTCGATTCGCCGCGTGGTCCATCGCTGTCGTAGCCAGACTCGTTGGAGCTGACGTAGTGCGAAGACAATCTCTGTTCGGTGTTCGGTGCCGAGTTTCTCCGTTGATGTCGCAACGTCGCAGCGACCTCGAGCTCCGTATTGAGCAACGCGGACGTTTCCGAGAACCTTCGATCGCATAGCCCGCTACCACCGGGATCGTTCGGTTCTTCGTATCGTCGTTCCCGGAAGGATGATGGCTGGTGTTGAGCGGATGAGCGACGATCGAATCCCGAGTCCGAGGAATAACGCTCGAGCGTTCCTGCCATGGCTGATCGACATTTTCGCGGATAGCCGGTCTCGTAAAACGAGTCCTCCTGACGATAACAATCCTCGATTTGCTCCAATCGACTTGGATTAAGACTATAACGATCATCGTCGAATCTCGCGGAGCTGCCGGGTATGCCCGATTCGGCGTAAGAATTTCGATAGTAACGCCAGCTGTCGTTGTCCCGAGGATACGACGAAGCCATCAGGCGATTGTCGTTTTTGTTGGAATTTTTAAGCAGCCGTCTGCCAAGCGTGCTCGTTCCGTCGAATGATTGTTCAATCTTGAACGCTGCTGGCAAATGCTCTTCCGATGTCGCTTTCAAGAGCCTCGACTCGTCTTTGGTCGAATTTAATTGTTGTTGTCGCTCCTCCGGCAGGACCGAGAGTTTCGAGCGTAGAAAAGCGTACGGGAAGTTGGATTTTTTACTTTCTTTGAGATCGCAGCTGCTCGACTTGCGAAGTGACTCGTTTCTCGAGTTACCGAAGTCGCACGATCGAAAGGACCTCATCGAGGAGGGCTGTGGAATCGAATCCTCGACGATCGTTTCGTCCGTGTATACATGATCCTCCGTTCGATGAGCTGCGAGATCGTCGCACGACAATGTTTTGTCCCTGCGATTACCAATCTGCAGCAGATCTATACCGTCGGAGGGATCGTCGCCCTTTACGTAAGTCGGGCTCGCGTTCAGGTGGCTCGTGCTGCAACTCCTAAAGAGATTTTCCTTCTCGCACGGAGTTATACGGGCGTTTTGTAGATTTTCCGAGCGCCTGCTGTTGTTGCCGCGATTCGAATTGAGCATTCCCGTCGAGCCCATTCGTATAAAAAATGATTTAAACGGCGAGGCCGATCTGTGCGAATTGCCAGACAAGAATTTCCTCTCCGCCGCTTTGCTCTCACACTTTTTACTCTCCACACCGGACGACCAATCGCTCCCCGATTTCTTATCCCTCGAGGGCTCACGCGTTAAGCGATCCTTATTTTTATTCTTATTTATATTGTCATTGTTGTTATTGTTGTTACTAAGGTAATCGTTGTTGTTTTCCCGAACAGGGTGCTCCGATCGGTCCGTTGGTGAACATATCGATTCTCTCGAGCCAGCTCGACGAAACGACTCGATCTTCTTGCTCATCCGTCGACCCCAGACACCCACCAGACCTTTGTACAAATAATTTATAAAAATTATCCATTAAGCATGGCTATAGGCAACAATTTTGGCATTTCAAGAGCATAGGAAAATCCGAAATCATTAGAATTTCATGCAATTTTTTAAGATTCTTCTTCTACATAGTTTTCGAGTTATTCAACACTAGATTTTACATCCATAAGCATAGCATTCCGATATCAGATATACTTTTGCATATATATTGTAAACTGAAGCAACTCGACAACGATGTGGGGACGAAAAATAGAAGAAAAATTTGTGTCATAATATTTGAATATTTCATGCTGCTCACGAAATTTGATGAAATTTTTATATCATATTGCCGTGTGTAGAAAAAAAGCTCCTTGAGCAAAAAATATGACCATCTTGCGAGATTGCTGTAATGTATATATATATATATATATATTCACAAATATTTATCTTGGCTCGGAAGGACGAGCGGAGAGTGATATACTCGTCGCGTGGCGAATCCAAGTGCCATGCTCGTTCTGGGTTCCGTGATGGCCAAACGATGGACTCCATCACGCTTGGCTAGCATTTTGTACAAGCAGTCGAGTAGGCAAACACGCCACCGGAGACCGGACGAGAGAGACTGCGCCGAACGTTAGCGTGTAACGAGCAATAACCCGTTGCGCAAAAAGAAGCAGGAGCTTTTCATTTGTATAACGTTCATATTATTTCTTATCCTTGCTATAACCGCAGCTCGCTGCTATATTATGTTTTTATCGCCTTTTTTCAAGGCGAATCAATATTATAACGAGAGGAGACTCGTAGATGGTCGGAGTTTTTAATTATAAATCGCGGTTCTGATGGCGCCTGATCTGAATTCAGGCAGCAACGCGCGTTATCGCGAAAACACACCCGATGTACCCGATACCTGAATCGTTTAAGAATCCTCGGAGCGAGCCAAGTATTTGTCGCTCCTCCGTATAGTACTTAACGATTACCGCCCAGCACCATATCCACCGCGAATAAACCGTTGCTCTTCACTTTGGCCTCTGCCACGTCGTCCTCGCTGTCGTTTATTTTTTCTTTTGTTTCGTCTCGCCCTTTTGTGTGTACGAGATACATACGGGCGCGGAGGACAGCTCGCTCGTCGTTCGCTCGCATTCGAATCCTACGGACGTCCAAAGATGAAAAAGTAGCCCGAAATACGCGGAAACCGATCGCATCGTTCTCGTTTATCAATTGTATACCGTTGGACGAGACCCTTACAAACTTAACGAACGTATGGCGACTGTGACCGAAGGGCCAAAAATATAAACCCGAGGCTCCTTCGTACCCGCTTGAGGACGAGCGAGAACCGGGTCGCAGTGGAGCGCGAAGCAGGAGGCTTATTCGCTGACCGCGAACGATCGCTTACTTTTTTACCGCATTTAAACTCGTACAAGGGCGGTATCTCGAGCGGTGTAGCGCGTATATCACGTACGTGATGGAACACTCCGTTCGGCCAATTGCTCGAGAGACACGAGGATCGACTGACCGCAATCCCTCGCGACCGGGTGCACGTAGACGGAAACGTTTTCAAGCTTGAACTTTTTGTACAAAGAGTCATCTCTCGTATAAGCTCTCTCTCTCTCTCTCTCTCTTTCCCTCTCGGGAGACAGGTGCGCAGCGTCGGGCTGCGGTGCATAAGAAACTTTTTGTTACCTATTCGTCATCGGTTGCAGAGACAAAATGCGAAAAAATGTCTGTACCCATATTCAATACTAAAGAGTATGCTCGCCAAATTTCATCAAATTCATTTCCAGGCTTTTCCCATGGTTTTAACATGGCAACATTGTTGTGGGTAGCCAGCCTTCTAAAAGAGATTTCGCTACATACGACATTATGATGAGAATTTGATAAAATTTTGCATCAAATACGATGAAAAATTTTTTTATCTATTTTTCGTTTACATAGTTGTCGAAACATTGTCGACTTGAGAATGTGCAAAAAAAATACTCATATATATCTGGATCGTGTATGCTCAAAAAATTGTCAAATTCGTTGACAATAATATAAAATGTCGTTTAAACTATTTATTTCCGGCCTTTTACAAATTCTAATAATTTCGAATTTTCTTATGCGCTCAACATGGCGGCAATAGTCTTGTTTGTCTATAGCCAGCCTTGTTAAGCAGAGTTTAAATTGCGACGTTGCGATGCGCCACGTCGCGCAGCTCTATCATCATTACCAGGCAACCTTTCTGTTTACAAAACACAAAATTCAAAATGAGCTCGTGACGAATTTGCTCCGTTTTGCATTGCGTTACGTAACGATAAAAAAAAATAAAACGATTAATTCGTGCGACGTCCGCGTTCGAAAAACAACATCAAGAGAGGGAGCGGTATGGATTACCGATTAAACTCGTTCGCGTCAAGGATACGAAATAAAAAAAAATAAAAGAATGCAAGAAAAAAGAAATGAGATACAAGTTTTTCGCGATGGAAACGAGTGCTCGAGGAGACGTTCCGGAGGATTGAATGTCAGGTGTCCCGGTGATTAGTCATTCTGCATTTTTCTTTCTCTATCCCCCGGACAATCAGCGAGTTCTCGAGCTCATCGAGTTTCCATTTTTCAATACTCGTCAATTCCAGCACCGTCGTTCTCGAGCAAATATTTTCTCGCGTGATTGCTTGCTTTTTCGAAAGTTTTGAAAAATTAGCCGCATCGGATTCGAACGCCTCGTCAAACTTTAAATTGGTAATGTCGGAGCAGAATATGCGTATCTGCGTTGTTGCCGGAAAGCCCCGTGTATAATAATTATACATTCCTAGGGCGTCCTACGAGCCAGGCCTATGTATTACGTATCGATACATAGACGTGCCCAGACTCTCTATAGAGCGATAATGACGAGAAGGGCTACCGGTTTTTCTCGCTTCCGAGAACTCGATTTCGGATCTCGTTCACACACGCAGCTACCGGCAATCTTTCTCGCTCCCTTTTGCTCTGCATGATTTTTTTGCCCGCCTCTGCATGAGGATCGTGGCGAATACTTGGACGATTGACGCGATCGTAGTTTAACGATGAGGTATTAGGCATATAGCGCACTGAAAAGAAAATTCTATTGGAAGAGAACGATATTTTTTCTTGGATACGCGCGTTCGGCTAAACGTTTTTGTTTTTGTTTTTTTCTTGTTGTTCGAAAAATCACAAATATTTGGTCATTGCATTGGCAATCGTAAATTTGCTGACAGTTAGAAATGAAAAATATTGTGAAAATAACGAAAATATTGAAATTATGAAAAAATGTCAAGTTTCCAACGGAATATCGGCGTCTTTTTGACAATATTTTATTTTCAATGAATTTTCATTTGACATTTGAAGATTTGTTTGTTTGTTTTTTTATATTCGCGCGTTACCTCTTTGGGCCGGTGATTGTTGTTTTTCGGGTTCGTGTTCGACGATAAACGCCGGTACAGCCATGACCGTTTGATAGTCCGTTTCCGAGCGTCTTCTCGAAGCCGGCGATCGCTCGTCGACGGAAGCAAGAAGCGACTGCATCGTCGGGGCATCGCCGCAACTTCGTCGAGTGTATTTGTTTCTCGAAACTCTGAGCAACGCTGTGTTCAGGGCTTGGATTTGACCTTCGAGGCACTTTCTGGGCAGCAACTCGTGTCGGGGAGGTTCGTCGAGGCCGATCGCCCCCGGAGGTACCGGGCAGCCGACCTCGTCGGCGCTATGACGCCGGGATTTTGCCAATCGCTTAAACATCGCCTTTCTTCTCGGTTGCTCTGAAACATTCGAAACAAAAGACCATTTGAATCTTGTTGCTAAACAGAGCAAACGGACTTTAAGGGCTTGATCGACTTTACGCACAATATTTTACTAAATTTGCAGCAATCGATATGCGGTTTGTCGATTTTTCAAAAATCTCCGACATTCGTCAATTTCGAAACATGTTTCGACAGTGTGTGTGTTTTTTTTCTAACAATTTCAATAATCGTTCGAGCAATAAATCTGAAAATTTCCAGAAATTAGAGTAACGACACACACACACACACACACACAAAAGTCTCCGATCACTGAGACTTTTCTTACTTTTCTCGCCTAGGTATGTAATATACTATTTTTTGCTTTTTTTTATTGTGAAAAAAAAAACTCGATTTTACAGGCGAAAATGCTTCGAGAAATTATTCTTATAATTGAGGAAGCTCGAGACTAAAGCTCTCCCCAGCTCCTAAGAATAGATAAACGCAGTTTTCTAAGGGGTTTTTGTGCGTAGCATGAAAAAGTTGGCACGTATCTGTGGTGGTCGTTACGAGCGAGGCCTTTTGGCGAATAGAGTGCGCGCGCAAAGGAGTTAACACTCGGATGCATGGAGCATCCACTTGTTGTTTGGCTCTCGGGTACGTATACGCGTATTTTATCTGTTGGGTCGCGCGCAGAGAGCGATTTACGTACTTTGTCGAGTCATCCCCGCCGCATATGGAACACGCTTAAAAAGCGTTATTACGCTCACGCACCTGTCCGAGCTCAGTGCTTTTGTATGTATGTATGTACATATTGTACAAACGAGTAAAGGCATATGTCTCTCGTCGTTGAGCGGTCATAGTACAGCGCGGACGTTGAATTTATGTTAATCCACATGTTGTATAAGAGCTCGACGATGCGGTCGAGGGAATACCTCGAAGAGCACCAGCATTACATTACGAGAGGGCGAGAGCGAGGTTTCTTTCCTACCTGATTTTTTTCCACTGCCAGGCCGCATAGAGCTTAAACAAAGCTCGTCGTAATAAAGCGCGCGTCGTCGTTGCCTTGACCGCGAGCGTGAATTTATCGTTCGCAGGCTGATTCGTATAACTATATTAGCAAAAATTCGTTACGTTATGACGAGCGAAAAAAACAACAACAACGACAACAAAATTTCGTTAATTATAAAGGCGCGTTGAACGTCAAGATTTTTTTCGACACTCTGGAAAGTCATTCATACAACACTTTTTCACCTTTTCACCTAAGATCGAGACGCATCAGGTTATCGGTAAAAAAAATAAACGTCATCCGAGTGCCTCATTGAAATATAAAATATTTGCATGAAACGCTCGAAACTCCGCGTGGGTCGTAATTATAATACTCAATGTATACCGTAGTAAATAATACACCTGTTGGTTAAGAGATATTGCGTAAGGTTGGTGGCAACACCGTGGCAAAGAGAGAGAGAGAGCGAGAGAATAGCGAGCCCAATGAGCGTTCAGAGGTAAAACATACTATTCTGGCCTCAAGAATTCCTCGCA
Source organism: Campopleginae sp. 14b (assembly GCA_030522525.1). NCBI lineage: Eukaryota > Metazoa > Arthropoda > Insecta > Hymenoptera > Ichneumonidae > Campopleginae sp. 14b. Next base: position 33,176 of record JAPYYS010000992.1, read on the forward strand.
AGTACTTTCACTCGAGACTCGAGACGCACCGCGTCAACCATCATCAGTGCGACGGTCACAACGTTTGCATGTTATTTGCATGCGGCGATCGAAGGGCTCGGGACCAAAGAGGCCAAGAGCTTCCAATCGAAATGAGCCAGCAGCAAGAGTGGGCATAAACGAGGACGTTCGTTCGCATTTTGCACGATAAATCACCACAATTATTCGATATTAGTGGGCGAAATAATTGATCGACACTCAGGAGAATGGATATTTTCACGTTTTACAGAAAAATCATGGCGAATTATTAGGAAATTCGAGGATCGATTAATTTTTTTCTTTTTCATAATTACGAGACATTAGGAATTTTGAGAATTTTTTCACCATCATCATAATCGGGATATTAACCAGTGACGTCGATTAAATAGTTTGAATGAAATTTCCAAATTTGCATTCAATGTTTTTCCGTCCATAATTACGAGAAATAAGAAATTTTGAAAATTTATTGTTTTTGTTTTTTTCTTTCCTCGCGATCGTCGTGATCGGGATATTAATTAGTGATAGTTATAAAATAAGTGGCGAATGTTCTGATTTACATAAATGCACTTTTGAATGTTGTATCACATTAAGATTATTGAGCATTTATTACTGGACTGCGTGGACGCTTATCATTAACGAGCTATTGAATAATCGAATGTGGTGGTGGCTAACGCGAGTATTGAACGAAAAGTAACGAAAGAAATGGTCGTAATATACAAAGTGGCGAATGAGAAACGAGTAGTACGCGGAAAGAATAAAAGAAGAAATAAAGCGTTAAACTCGAATGAAGAATAAATCCGTAGTTTTCGCCCATAATAAAGGAGACTAAGATTTCTCCTTGAAAGTGGTTGCATCCGGTCAATGATTCTCGAGTCTCGTTTTACGACTTTCCGTCTGGTACGCGCCGCTGCCGAGCCGGTTCAATTGCGCGCGAGTAGATGAACGCGCGGTAGCAGGGAGCAAGCAATCGGGACTATATATACGCAGCGAATCTTACGATTTCCTCGGTCGAGATTTCAAGAGACATATTTTATTACTTTTTCGACGATATTTTATTTTTAGCGAATTGAGCAAACGATACAAATAATTCTGCAGCACTTTGTCGTATATATATATATATATATATTTCAAGTTTTGTGTTTGAATTGCGAAGCGATTTGACAAAGGAAATGACAGTCCAGGGGATTGCGCCAAGGCTGAGTGAAAAAAATGACGCGGTGTCGGATATAGCGCGTTCCGTGGCGTTGGTCGAAAGGCCAAAGTCCAGATTCGGTCAGCAAATCCGTTGGTTCCCGATCTCACAAAACGGAGGAAGAAACAACTTTTGCCTCAAAATGATGATCGCAACCCGAAATCTCTACAGCGATTCTCTTCGTCTGCGGTATAGCCTGCTATAGCGTTATTGACGTCCCTTAGGCCTGAAAGTACAGCCGGGAGCGAAGGATGCAGCCGATTAGAGTTTTTTGCCCTGTTCTACGCTCATTCGTTATTTTCTTTCTCGCTCGGTGCTCATGCATTAGAAAGCCGCAACTGCGATGATGATGAGTCGGATGGACACGCCTCTGACTCGATCTCGACGAGGTATTCCCTCGCGACTGGATAACTTTTCTTTGGGTCGTCTGACGTTGATCTGACTTGGCGAAATCAAGAAAGCTTCGTCCTGATGGAAATAAAATTGTAAAATTGTGCTTTTCCGCGCGGGATGCGATGACGCGAAAAATGGCTTGGCGCACAAAAAGCTCGGAGCTCTACACTCAAAATGAAATTTTGTCAAAAAACTTGGATATTTTGTTAAAAACGATCAACTGAATATTTTTTTTTATACATCATTTCGAAAATTTCATATTTTTGCAAATATTTTTCATTTCTAATAAAACTTTCAGTAAAAATAGTATGATGAAAATAGTATGACAGTATGATTTGTCGAAGAAAACAAAAAAGGAAAAAAAAGTTTAGTCGGACGTTTGTGAAAAAGTGTAGTTTTCAGTGGGATATATTGATCGAGCGGGGAATGGCCTATATCTATGTATTATAGAGGAAAATGGGATTTGTAAGAGCGGGAGAGATGAAAGACGCGGGCGAGTACATAATGGAGAGAGGGATGCTGCGTGAGTAAATGCTGGGAGATGGTCGAGGGCGGTGAGGAGCGTGCAGGATGAAAACGAGTACAAGAGTTGCGAAGGGAAAAGGTAGAGATGGGCGGCGGCGATACAGAGAGAAGGAGCTGAAAAAATGGAGGAAATAAAAGGAGGTAACCGGAGGAATTGGTGGAAAGAGTGAGAGCTGAGAAAAAGCAGGAGAGAGACGACCCCATACGGATGGATGGTGCACCTGTTACGCGAGAAGGAGGGGCGAGAGCTCGAACAAGAGACCTCGATCCAGAGCGTGTAAACTATATTCCTCGCGGTCTAACGTTCCCATGAACCCTGATGGCAATCGGGATCGACCACCTGTGCTTGTTTTGTTACACGTGTGCCCGGATAATAGGTCAAGTGCGTGTCTGTGTATATACACAGAGGCCGGAGTTCGTGTCTCGCTGAGAGGAACAGACTTTCGACGGTTCGCGGCGGCGGCCGCGAGCCAGCGCACCTTTTTCTGTCGAAACCAAGTTCAATATTTCTAACACACTAATAAACCATTTTTCATTGCAATACCCTCGACGCACGTGTGCCTAACAATTCAAAGCATTCGTTTTAAGCAGGTTGGCTACATACGGCGATCTATGATAAGGATTTCATCAAATTTCGTGATAATATTATTTACCATCAAATACGATGACACAAATTATTTTCATATCTTTCGTCTACATAGTCGTCGAATAATTTCAGTTTACAATATACACAAGATATACCTATCCAGAGTTCAATAACTCGAAAACTATGTAGAATAAATTTTTTTTTTTATGTATATTTAATACTAAAGAGTTTCGAGTGTCCCTATGCTCTTAACACGGCACAACATTGTTGTGTGTAGTCACCCTCCTTAGGCAGGTTGCTACGTACGACAATATCATAAGAATTTAATGAAATGAAATGAAATTTGTTGCTAATATTCTTCAGCATGAAATACAATGACGCCATTTTTTTCCCATCTTTCGTCCGCATAGTTGTCGAATAATTTTTAAAAAATGTCGAAAAATGTACTAAAATTGGAATAATATCGAATTTTTCCATGCTTTTAATGAGGCAACATTGTGTTCTGTGTATAGCCAGGAGCCTCCTCTCGTTGATTGCATTTCGTATCGTGACGAAAAATCGTTTTTTCAACGTGTTTTTCACATCGGTAGACGTTTACGAAAACGAAACGATCGACGAACAGTCACCGTTTTTCACCGAGGACCTCTCACTTATTCCTTAAGGACTTTGACTTTCTTCGCTTTCTTGTTTAGAGCTTATTCGTTATTTATCGCTCGTTCTTGCGCGCGTATCAATCTTTAATCGGTGGTAGGATATGTATGGGTGTTCTATACAGAGCCGAGCAGCATTTTCTACTGTGATTTATAGCAGCGCGTCGGGACGCATTAACGTGTCGATACCCTCCAGCCTCTCTCTCTCTCTCTCTCTCGTCTCCGTCGTCCTCGTCGGCCTCAGAGAACCGGGTCCAACTCTCAGATCAATACATAACTTTACAGGACATTCTTAAGCCTCTATAGTCCTCGACGATTGTCGCGAGCTATGTAATACGCGCACATACATACGCATGCGACTTATCATATCGGTATGCGCTTGAGTTTTCAGCAAGGAACCGGTCCTCTCGATACAGCCTATATTTACTATGCACTCCCAACTTTTATACCAACACCAAATTAATTCGTAAACCATTACCGTACACCCGGACGATAAGAACACTATCTTCGAGTATACAATCGCGTCGTGTGACCATCATTATCAATTATCCTGGTGTGACTATTAATTATCGCCCGAACAGACCATAACAGATAAGACACGTTTTTATTTTTTATTTTTTTTTTTTCTTTCATTTTTAACGTTCTCCATTACGTGAGTAAAAAAGGTCGATATTCGAATAACTAAATATTTTTTCATTATTTCGAAATTTTCGTTATTTTGACAATATTTCGCTCTGGAATTACCACATTTTTGCCATTTTTTCGAAAGAATTAAACGTTTAGTCGAAAGTAACCAACAAAATTTCTTTTTCAAGGGAGTGCAAACTTTTTTCAATTTATCAGCAAGATTTTGTCGGAATTCGCAAAGAAAAAGTTATTGGAGACTGTCATATTTTTATTTACAATAAATCATCGTTATCGTATCGAGTCGTGAATTCTCGCGAACATTTGGTCGAAATATGGTGAAGAAATTCCTTTACTTCGAACGTTATTTCTTCTCCAGTTGTTTTCCTGAAATACACGCCCTTTATTCCCGGCCTGTATCTCGCACGTTCTTGGGGGAATTGGCGGTAGCAACAACCTGTTGGCTTGGATGAAAAAGAGATTCGAGTGGTCCGTGTAGATAATCAGTGGATAGAACAGCACCATATCCGGTTTGGGAATGTGTCTTGTGTGTGCAATGTGCACAGGAGCGCCCCATTTTATTCCAACTCGATTTCAAAGGGGAGTCATACGCTCCATTAGACGAGAGGTTATAATCCTTTTAGTAAAATCTACGCAAAAGTGCATACTTCGAAAGGTATGGTTGAGGATATTGCAGCAACAACGGAATGTTCGTTATTCGCCTCGCACTATACACAGTGCCGTATAAAAGTTTGCCAACAAGACGCTATTTTTTCAACTTTATTCACAATTTTTCGTAATTCAACTGTTTGTGGATTTTTCGGAATCGCGAGCAGCATATCTCTTTCTCTCTCCTTTCTTTTTTCCTTCCTTATAGAGGAAGCTATGTGAGGGTGAAATTTTTCTCCCAGATTTCAATGTCAATGTGCTTAAAATGTTCCAAAACATTGAAAAATTGTATCAAGAAAGAAGTGCGCCGGATGTATTATGGCATTGTGAAATTCAAACGTTCATAACTCGTGAACGGTTTGAGCTACAGGGCTCCCGTTCTGCACACATTTTAATCCCTACGAGGTTTTCATTCTCTCAGAATCTGGTTGAAATTGCTACAAAAATACGAATTGTACAGCATTTTTTTATTTTGAAAAAAATCCTGTCGACGCTCCCATTTCCGCAAATTCTCCGATTTATTGCCGATTTTTTTTTTTTTATAAATAGAGTATCATGATAGGATTGAATTTGGGAAATATCGGTCGAACGGTTTTATGATCGTTCGAATTTCACGAAAATTCGAGATTCTTGAAAAATTGTCGAACCGCATTAATTTATACAATTTTTGTGCAAAAGTTTTCACTTTCTCATTACTTTCTATTTTTAATCTGTCGCGATAAAATTTTTTGGCAAAATACAAAGAAAATAGAGAAATTTTATCGATTTGGTGTCAACGTTACTACGATGATCGTGAGCTATCGATCAAGGGGGGATTGGCGACAATAAAGCCTCTCAAGATTCATATACACGAGCTCGCGCGAGCGTTTATCCCTGGATGCGAAGCTTTCATCGAATACAGCTATACAGTTTCTCGATACACGTTCATAATGGAATGACGGAAATGTCGAGAACATAGAGAAAGGAGGGGAGAGAGAGGCGGGGGGGGATCGTATATAATACAACGGGTGCGGGAGTGTAGAGGCCACGCGTAGGTTTCAGAAGCCCTCGCGCGAGGAGTCGCGGTATACAAATGGCCGGGTCGATAGAAAGAGAGGGAAAGTGAGGACGTCGGCCTGGCTCAAAATTCGCATCACGCGTCGGCCCTCGAGGCCTTCTGATGTTATACCTTCCTGTGGTTCCTTTCGTCTCTTTGGTTGCTTTCGCCCCTTTTAATTTTTTCGTCATATTCGCGTCGTCGTCGTCGGCGTCGGAACAACGCGCCCTGGACAGGGGCTTGTCAGCCCTCGGAGGATCGAGACTCACGCACGCACGCACGCACGCACGCACGCCAAAAGATGAAGCTCGAAAAGCCGGAGCGATTCAATGACAAAGACAGTGACAGGACGAAAACACTCTGCGAGCAAACGTTTCTCTCTCCCTCTTTATAGCTTCTTTCTCCGTTTTTTAAGGCCCCTTCGAGCGCTCCGAGCGCCAAGACAGTCGGGTGAGAGGGAAGGCGAGTCCTCGCATTTGAATGGATTTCATCGGCGGTATGTATCGTCGCGACTGCATTCCTGGAGGGCTCGGCATTTCCTGCACGCGTCCTCCAGGCAGCCTTGCCGCGGTTCATGCCCGGGATATCTCGCCTCCGCGCTTCGCCGTGCCGCCACTGCCGCATCAAGACGTCTAGAGCGTCTAAAAGCCGCTGCATGGGCCATCGTCGCGCCAACATTGCCTCAACGATTTCGCTCAAATCGTTCAACCGGTTCATAACTTTTTTCCATCGATCGTATTTTTTTTTACTTTTTTCATTCCGAGCCTACACAATCAAGTTCACGTTGAAAACGCCCACGTCCTTGTTCTAAGGCCTTTCGTAATAAATCAAACAATCAATTGCCGGATTGATATTGAAAGATTATACTACGTCTCGCGATAAAAAATTCAAAATCATAACAACAAACGCGATTGGCTGAACGAAATGATCGATACGATCGATTCATCATCGAACCCGCACGGATTTCTTGACATTTCTACTTGACGGATATCAGGTTTTAGGTGAGATCGCGGTCGCGATCTCGCGTCGACGCACGCATCTCGTGTCATGAAAACTTTTTGCGAAAAAATACAGAGCGAGAGCCACACGAATAAGTTTAAATGAAAAAAAAAAAATTAACCATTTTCTTTAGCCACTGGCATAAATAACTCATCGCACATCGACGATTTTATGATTTGAATGAAAATATTTTTACAGAGCCACTCACGACAGGCGGCCTCGATCGCGTAGATGCAGCGATAAACACGTTCGACGGGATCCTTTGGAGCGCCATCGAGTTTTTATCGGGATCCTAAAGGCTCTCGGTGCAAAATTGGGTCAAATAGTTGGTAAGAATCAGCAGAGGAGATGAATTTGTGACGCAATGTTAATTTGCCAACAGCAGAGCTTTGGCTCGCATCCTCGGAGCAGGCTAAAAGTTTCGGTAAGAAAGTGTAGCCTCGCGAGAACAAAATATATGTGTTTTGTAACCACCGGTCATTGACCGATCTCTGAAAAAATGATGCTTATTAAAATAATGGCTGGGTAGTAGTTGGGTATAGAAATACGCGTACAGCATCTACTCTTCGTTAGTAGACTCGGAGAAAGATCGCTTTTTCACAGCAGCAGCAACAACACCGCCGCTCGTTGGTCGAAGTTGTTTTATTTTTTTCTGTAGCGTTCTATTCGGGTATCGGCGAGGTTATTATCCCGGTCGTTCTCTCAATCAAAATTCCCCTCGGTCATCGCCAGGGGCAGCCGAGGGGGCAGCCGAGGGGGCAGCTCTAGCGATGAAAAAAAAAAAAAAAACACGTAAAAAATCGATTCATCTCACCGCGTAAATGAACATTTTTTCTTCAACGCTCTCTGGAGCTCCAATAATAATGGACCACACGTCGTACCCTTCTTCGTCGCGAATAAATGGTGAGAAAATGGGAAAATCCAAGTGTGCGCGGCGAACGGCGAAAGGAGCTTAATAATGAAATTAATTTAAAAATCAACCGCACCGCCTCAACGTGTGTCTCTCGCGGATTAAATCTCATAATTTACCAAAGCATCAACTTGTATACGCTCGCGCCTTCGTATTTCATCTCGTACGACGGGCATTAGCAGCCTTGGCACTTTTTTTGCTTCGCAAGTTCAGTGCGCTTTCCGGTCTGGCTGAATTCATATACGAATCTGACACGCTATTATGTGCATCCACACTGAAAATAAAATTTAGTCGAAAAACTTGGATTTTTTCTTGAAAACGGTCAACTAAATATTTTTTCATAATTTCTAAATCGTCAGCGCAAAAAGTCAGCATTGTAAGTTTACATTGTGTTGGAAAAAAAAAACGAAAACTTAATTTTTCAATTTTCATTTTGATAATTATATCACTTTTTTACATTTTTTTTGGGTTCATTCATCTTTCGAATGGCAAAAAAGTCTGACCGAGTATTTTTGACAAGTACTTGATAAAAATTGGGCACTCGCTGCTTAAAAAACATTACGAGTTTTCGTTGCATTTCAACGATGCGAACTTGAACGTCGTTTAGCAGCAGAGAGCAGGAGAGAAAGATGATGCTCCCTCGCGGCAGTGGTATTGCCTCGAATTGTCTCGCGTACAGTCGAACTTGACACACATATTAAATCTCATTGGCAAGGGGATTCCTGATGATGAGGAGGAGACGAGGAAACTTTCGACGAGTTGGCGAACGCGACTTTCGACTGTATATATATATATATATATATATATATATCTCCGCGGCGTTTCCCTCTGTTGTTTTTCAAGCCTCGGGCATTGGCTTTTCCGTCTAGCGGCGTTCCTGAGATAAGCCCGCAGTTCGAGATTCTCGTACATATCCTGCGCCCCATTTAGCCCCATAGAGTTGCTGCGGAGGAATGGAAGAAGCAGAAAAGCTCGGCGATCGATCCAGCTTTGTCCTGGAACATTGGAGAGATCGCGATCGATAGATCGGCCTCGAAACACCAAATAGAAAATCATGGTGGGATGCCTGCTGGGACACCATCATCATTTTTTTCCCATGAAAATTGAATTCGCAATGGAGGTTTTTTTTTTCTCCTCGTCGGCTACCCCGCGCGTTTGTTCCATCCTCGGCCGGGATAACGCGTGCCTATCAAAGACTCGTACCATCCAAGTCAATCCTAGTTTTTTGCGTATTCTCAAGCGAGAGCTCGCTCTGGAGCGTTTTATTCGCCAAGAGATTGAGTGCGCGAGGGTCGATCGGTTATTCTTCTCGTTCCAGTAAGACCAGTCTACGTTGCTTGAAAACGTCAAGTGGAGAAGGAAAGATCCATGAGCACGTGTTTCTTTCTTGGTCAGCAAGGATCGCGTCTGCTGTTCCGACTGGAGGGAGCTATGAGAGCTAGTCGTGAGTTTTATCACGACTAGTTTAGCACAGCTCAAGTTTTCGAGCCATCTATGGCAGCAAGCCTCGAATGCAGCTCCTCACGACCATTTTCTTCGCTTATTCGCTACCTGTATCGCGAGTGCCCCCGATATTATCCTTGCGTGATCGTACGACGACGTACCTGTGTGCGTACCAAAGGAGCGAATCCACGAGTAAACTTGCCAAATTTTCATTATTTTCACGATATTTTTTATTTATAACGAAACAAATTCAGCAAATTTACGAATTTACGATGACAGAAATCTACTCTCCGAAGAGACTTTCTTCAAGATTTTGCGCTGCAATTACTAAATTTTCGTCATTTATAAAAAACAATTGTCAGTCGAACGTATCCAACCGAGCCTATCCATCTTTTCCAACAACATTTTTTTCCGAACGAAAAAAAAAGGCTCACGGGGCAACAACTCTCCTCTCTCAGAGGATCCGAGCGTGTATATAATATTGGTCAACATACGCGGTGTGTAGTTCGGATGACTCGAGGTTATTCTAAGCCGGGCGTTTTATTTCTCAACTATTCGCTATTCTCCGGAGGCTTGTCCTGAGCATAGAGAATGGAAAAAAAAACAAAACAGGCCCATTTCCCGTGTAACTTGGTCCTCGAGCGATCGTTTATCTCAACATCTGATACGCTCTACGATAATTTGAGACACCTGCTTAAACTGTGCTCTTCCATCTTTTCACGTTTTATATCGCTTTGCGCCGAGTAAGACAATACCTCCTCGCCGCTCCAACGAGTCTCAACGACGTTAAGGTCGTTGTGAGTTACTAAATTTAATCATCCCGACTATAATTCATCCGAATGAATCACGATTTGGCAATAAAATATAATTGCCAGCCCGCGAGGATGCGGCAATATTAATTTTTCTTTCTTTCACCTGTGCTTCGTTAATTAAGCAATTATCATATGAATCCTATTTTTATAACGAAACTCGTAATAAACGATCAGGCATTGGAAATATCTATAAATATTGTAATAGTGCTGGTCGATTACGAGGCAGCAGCAAACATCGACTACCGCAGTCGAGACTTTAGCTGGATCGATGCAACGACGCTGAATAAAACATTTCTCATTCGTGTTGAACACACATTCACGAGCGCCAAACCTTGTGAATTCCTACGTTTTCATGTCTTTCCATTCTCTCGTATATTAGCTGCTTATTTTCTCATTTTATCCGGTGATGCACGCTATTTTCTCATTCGTCATTGTTCCGCGACATGTTTTTTTTTGTTCTTTTTTCTGACTCTCTGCAGCCACTGCATTCTCCCGGATACAGTCCGGCGGCGAAGAAGATTCTTTGGAAAAACGTATCCATAAACGTAGGGCTATGCTATGATGCATCCAAGTGTGTGCTTAGTACGAGACACAGAGGTTTTCTGTGACGGAGCTTCCACAAGGATTTCGTCTGTACGCAGCAGCGAGGAAGAACGTGCTTGCTCGTTCAACTGTTAGCGATCTTAGACGCTTGAAATTTGGTCAGCATACTCCTCTCTTTTTCTTCTCCGTACTTTTCGAGAAATTCAACAGTACACTACGCATGCATGAGCATAGCATCGAGAAATGTATAGGTAAATCTTTGGCATATTGTTAAGTCAAATTATTCGACAACTATGTAGACGAAAAATAGACAAAAAATTTGTGTCATCGTATATGATGCACCAAATTTATTATTCTTAATAAATTTTATAAAATTCCGGGGCTGATCAGATTTTCAATTCCAAGAGCGCTCCGGAGAGAGAGAGAGAGAGAGAGAGAGAGAGAGAGAGAGAGAGCCTCTCTTTCTCGAAACTCTCGAATGAATCTTTGCCAAAAGCGCCACTTACGAGTCGTTCGCTCGTCTCTCGCAGGCACCCAATGATTGCTTCATTCAAACATACTTTGTATAGTGTATCAATAGCAAGAGTTGCTTTTACATTCGTGTACGTTCACTAGAGCCGCATAGAGCGAGTATAGTAACCGGAACATTGAAACGGGAATGAAGCTAAAGTACACGGCGGCGATGAGGCTCGGCGCGTGCTGCACCCTGGCCCGGCGTTCAATATCGATTGATGCAGCCGCGGTTCAGGTGTATATCGCTTATTTAATTCAATCGAGACACGCTCGCACGCCTTCCCTCTCTTTCTACAATCTCCGACAAGCAGAAACTCTTTTTCGAGAGAATTGATTTTGGTATTTTCGAACGAGCTCGAGGCTCCACAACGATGGAATTTGGTCACGTGGATTTGCCACACCCGAGTCAAAGGGCATTGGATTACCTTTGAAGGGAAAATAGTCGGCGCTACTTTTGTCGAAGCGAATTTTTCAATATTTTCTTGCCCAGGAATTCGCTGGACGATTTTGAGAACGTCAACGGATACGACTGGGTATTCATGACGGATTATTAGGCTCAATATTCGCGCTACCATGCAAGAGGGCATTTCTCGTGCGTACGTACATTAGGCGACGACGACGACGACGACGACGACGACGACGACGAAAATAGATTTTGAGACGCGGGGCTCAACGGGTATGCGTGTACCGCCATTAGTACAGAAATACGAACAGACGCGAAGCGCAAAAAAACGTTTCATATTTGTCGTTTGCTCGTGGAGAGAAAATCGATGAGGCAACCAAAACATAAATCATCGTTCGATAGACCTGCTGCTCGCGGACGATCAACTAAATTGCCGGATATTCGCGGCCCCTGTAGATCGCCCAACGTGAGCATCCGGACTCGTCGCTTTTCGACAGGATGGCAAGAGAGGGAGAGATAAAGCGATCGCGAGAATCGCGGACCGGCGCAGTGAACTTGAACGCACCCTATCGACACTGCAATGCGGTAGAATAAAATAGTAAAACTTTTGCTCGAAAACTTGATCGAGACTCGATGCACGAAAAGCCCCATGTACGCGCGCGTATTAATACGGTAAACATACGATATCCTTGAAGGTGTTCAGGCTCTTTATCACCGACAATAAATCAACGAGTACGAGGTCCGGGCTCGAACGTATGACACTTTACAAGTGATCAGTTCGGATCTTTGCTGCGCTTGTCCTTCTTGCCTCGCGTGCTCTCCTCTCCCTCTCCCTCTCTCTTTCTCGGTCTCGAGTGTATACAGACGCGCGCGAGTATTTACTACTATGTACATATTGCTCGTAGCAGGTAATAGTGACTCCTACGCTTATACGTGTTCCCCGGGGAGCATATCTACGCAATAATAAAGTATACATGTAGTTCCGAAATGATAAAAATATCGAGAGCTAGGATTTTGCTCTGTGCTGGGATGCGCAGCGGCAGATGCAGTTCCGAAAGTATTGGTATTTTCGCGGACGAAGCAACCGTTTTTTCCTTCATCATCATCGCATATTATTTGCGCGAAAGCGCGCGGGGTGGCGAGAATGAGGAAGCGGAACGCGAGGGATCAACCATCCGAACCCGCGCGCGCCAGTTATTCGTGATGCGCATGAGAGTTTTCCACTTTCAATTATATTTGCGCGGATGCGGTTAAAGCGCGTTCTCCTATATTTTCGAGCGAATTTTTCGATCAAAATTTCTTATAATTGTAGAGCCCGGCGGGCAGCGGGCAGCGGGCAGTGTCTCGTTCCGTTTCATTCTAGCCCGAGCTCCGATGTCTCTCGCGCGCGGTAAATAACGGCTAACGAGAGAATATATCTTCTTCTATCTCTGTCTCTCTGCTCGTCCGAGCATTTATCTCATTGCTATCGTATGGTCTGGTACCCGCAGCGAGAGAAGCAGCTTCCGCCGAGTAATTATCGCGCACGCTCGCGAGCGCAGGCTCCTCAGTTAAATACCAAGCCAGATCTAGCTCTCGGAAGATGTTGCGGCGAGGTCTTGAACGGCGAGAGACTGCACAAGAGATAACGCGCGTAAGCATTTTGATAGTGTCGTTGCCTCGAGCGGCGCGCACCAGCCCCAAAGGACTCGCCGCATCTCGTTTCATCGCCCATTATTGTGATGAAGCGAAAAAAAAAAAAAAACAAAAAAAAAAAAAAACAAAAAGAAAAAACGGCAAACGAATGCGAAGCAAGAAAAATCAATCCTCGGGGAGGTTAAAATTAATAACGCGATAACGTCCGTTTCGCTATCTAGCCTCTTCGCATGCGACTACTTTTTATAATGCGCGCGGTAAACCTCGTAACGAGCCTCCACCCTCTCGCCCCTCCCCCTGCCTCCTCCTCGAACACCTACCGACGTCAACGTTTGTAACTTGTTTAATTGCCAGTTGTAACTTTAAAAGATAAATGTTGAAGATAATATATACGCGAAGGAGAAAACTTGGTCCCATAATTTCTTGCTTTATTCCTTTGGCTCTGCGTTAGGTGGCTGTATTGCGCGCTTCACGCTCTGACTCATATCGCCCCGCAGTTGCAATGAAAATGATGATTTTGTCAAAAAAACTCTCCATATTTTAACTGTATTTTTCATTTATAACGAAACTATCGGATTAATTTACGATCGTGGGATGACAAAAATCATGATGGACTGTCCGAAAAAATGTTCTTAAAAACATCGGGCTCTTGTATTTATTTCGAAAACGCTCGTGGAAATGCCATCGACTATGAGAAATATAAAATTCATGAAAACCTGCAGACACAGAGCCAAGGTAGTTTATATAGTCTCGTAAGCCAAAAAGACGATTTGGAATGGTCGCTCAGTCTCGCAGCAACTTTTCTCCCCCCCCCCCCCCCCCCCCCCCCCCCCCCCCCCCCCCCCCCCCCCCCCCCCCCCCGCAACACACACCACACCAAAGCCGGCAACCGGTGAGTGATCGTATAATGAAAGAAACCGTACGATAGCTTTGTACTAGGAATAATTGAATCTCAACTCACCGATTTAGAGCAGACGGGATCAGTGAACTAGAGCATGGATCACCACCGCATCACTTTCGTTAAAACTTTGGGCCCGATAAATCGATCGCCTTTCAATTATTTTGGCAACCGAATTTTTCAATTTTTTTTTTCTTTCACGCTTGGATACGATTTTCCATTAATTTTTACGTCCAACTCGGATAACCGATTGACATTTTTTAAAAAAATTTTCACAACACCACCGATCGATCGAATATTTCGAAATTTCTATCGACGATCAATTGAAACGTGTGTTTTGTATGCTGCGTTTGTAAAAGCGGCAGGAGCGACGAGTAGCGATGATCGGCCGACGCTCACCGGCCGACTGACTGACGCGTTCGCTCTATGCGTGTAATACCCCCGTCGAATTTGTAGTACCGACCGAACGAAACGAAGCAAGCGTTTGAGCGACGAGGAGCGAGGGAGAGAGGGTGAGTGAGAGTGAGTGAGCTAGTGGCAAAAGGAGAAAGAGAGAGAGGCGCGAGTAGAAAGAGCCAGCATCGAGCGGACCCACGATATTGGTATATATACAATTGCGACGCTCGCGCCACCCGGCAGCATGAAAATTATCGACGAAAAACACATACTCTAATGGAAACTCGATGAGACGACGGTCTCTTCTGGTTCCGAATATCCGCTATACATAAAACAATATAAAAATAGAATTGTGTATATGCGGAATTAACGCGTCCAACTGCCTCGACGCAAATTTTCTGTCGTCTCACGTTTTGTCGCTTCTCTAAATTTCCACCGCGAACATTCGATGCATGCATTATCGAACAAAAAAATTAGCAATCAATCGTTCAAATTTGCCGAAATTGGAGCGTCAACAGCGTTTTTTTTTTTTTTTTTTTTTTCTTAATTTTCGTCCTTGATTTGTTTTTTTTTTTTTTTTTTTGCTTCCTCACAGAGGAAGCTATGTGTGAACGGTTTGAGCTACAGGGCTCGCGTTTTGCACATATATTGCACACCATACAAGTTCTTCATTCTCTAAGAATTTTGTCGGAATTTCTCGAAAAATACGAATTGTACTGGATTTTGAAAATTTCGAAAAAAGGGTGTCGACGCTCTAATTTAGGATGGTTGGTATTGAATTTGGGGAATATCGGTCGAACGGTTTACATTTTATGATTTTTCGAATTTTACAAAAATATAAGATTTTTGAAAAATTGTCCAACCACAATAATTTATGCAAATTTTGTAAAATATTGCATATAAGTTTGTACTTGCTCGTCGCTTTCTGATAAAGTTGTCGAAATTACACAATTTAAATGGAAATATAGAAGGAAAAGCTGCAAATTGCTTACTCAAGGTGCTCAAGATGCACGAGCTCAAAGCTTCCTCTATGAGGAAGCTAGCATGAAAAAAAAAACCTTCCTCCTAAAAGGAAGATTCAAAGGCAAAATAAACAAGATAATTTCCTCATAGGGGAAGATTTGAGCTCGTGCATCTTGAGCACCTTTTTAATTTCAAAATGCTGTTACAATTCGTATTTCCAAAAATTCGAAAGATGATAAAATTATTCCCCGAATTCAATACCAACCTTCCTATCATGATACTCTATTAATAGAAAAAGAATGACCAATAAATCTGAATATTTGCGGAAGTCAGAGTGTCGACAAGCTTTTTTTGAAAATTTCAAAGTGCTGTGTACAAGTCGTATTTTTCTAGCAATTCGAATAAAAGTGCCAGACAATGAAAAGCTCGTATGGATTAACATGTGTGCAAAACAGGAGCCCTATAGCTCGAAGCGTTCTCGAGTTATGAACGTTTGAATTTCACAGTGCCATAACATACACCCACACATCCGGATATATTCTTTCTAGATATAATTTTTCCATTTTTTGTGACATTTCAAGCACATTGACGTTAAAATCTGGAAAGAAAATAAATTTCATCGTCGCATGGCTTCCCCTATGAGGAAGCAAAAATAACGGAGTAACTGAATTTTAGTGCATTTGGATCGATCTCTCTGCCAGGAATATATGCTCAGCCCATAATCGCCGGAGGGACTTGGTCTTATCAACGTGCGTTCTCACCTTTTCTCCGCTCTCTTCCGCGCTCCCTTTCTTTTTCTCTTTCCTTTTCTCTGTGCGTGTCTATATTGATGCGAAGAGCTCTTGGCATCTCCGCGATGTAAGTATCGCAAGTGCCTCTGATGTAATTATTCAATCGTTCGAATTCCTAGACCGGAAGTCGCGACGCGTTTGTTGGTCGCGCATGCGGAGTGCAACAGCCGTTAGATTATCTTATTCATTCTCCCGAACGTTACCTCGCAATGTATCTTCCGCGATACGGAGAGATAACGACTTAACGAGATATAAAACGATGTAAACAAGTGATTTTGTATTGTTTCGTTTTTTTCTTTACGTTTACGCACTTTGCGCACAAAAACTGACGATGCACGCAGTAGAAAGGCCTGCTCACATAAGTTTGCTCCGAGTCCGACATCGCCTACTCATTGTAAGACAACGCGCGATGTGAAAAGTTGGCAAGCTGCGCGCAGACTTTCGCGATAGGGAGAGAGAGAGAGAGAGAGCAAAAAAGTAATCACTCGTTTTTTCTAACACGTAGTTATTCGGGTTGTTTAAAGTGTTAATAATGCACAGAAGCGAATGTAATTTTAGAGGCGCGCGCGGCGGCGATTTTGTCGCGCGTGTCCCGCGCTAAATCGTTTTCGACGAT
Source organism: Campopleginae sp. 14b (assembly GCA_030522525.1). Taxonomy (NCBI): domain Eukaryota; kingdom Metazoa; phylum Arthropoda; class Insecta; order Hymenoptera; family Ichneumonidae; species Campopleginae sp. 14b. The sequence goes on from JAPYYS010000992.1 coordinate 49,791, forward strand.
TTCGTCATGGGCACGAGACAAGAAGAGAACAACGAAACTCGTCACGGATGCCCTCGTAATTCTCTATAACGACCAGCCAGGGGAGAAAGGTTTACTCTTCTCCGATACGCCCGAGTCGCGCGAGCAGCTATTGTCCTAGTCGCGACATCGCGAGCCGAGCGAATCCACTCGCCGGAACCTCGCACCTGCGAATTAGACCCGCGACCGCCAACAAACGTCCATCTCTCGACATCATGGATAATCTAAATAAATACAGATGCACGAGAATTGTCCTGGACATCGAGAAAGACTCGATCGTTCCTATGAAACAGCAGGAAGCGCGGCGAGCTTATTCAACTGCTCGCGAACGAGAACAAACCCTCGTCAACGTCCCCTCTTCATTTATTTTACGTTGCGAACTATATTTAGTATACAAAATACTCGACATGTACGGATTGATAACGGCGAGTGTATCGAGGGGAATCCTAATGAGCGCCTGATTTGCTCGCCAACTCCCTGTTCCGATGTTGGGCGACCATCTTTTTCCTTTTTTTTGCGTCTATTTATATCGAAGTGGATTATTCTTCTTCTGAATAACAAAGAATCTTGTCAATCTTGGTTCGGGGACTGCGTTCAATCGAGCGGCAGGATTTAAGATGATGGATCGGTGTCACTGGACCTCGGAATCGAATTTTCGAAATGAAAAATCTTCAATGTCTCGTTTGACTAATCGGAGAAAATCTCCGTCAGTGTACGCGGCACGACGGCAAAATCCGCTGACAGGGGTTTTTTTAAAACTGATGAAAACGTGCCGAAATTATTCAATTTCGAAAATTCTCTGAAAAAAAAAATTCGCTTGGAAAATATCGATATTTTGTTGGATACGTTCGACCAAACTTATATACTTTCTTATACGAATTTTCCAAGTCACAAAAATTTGATCGTGACAACGCGAAATATTGAAGAAAGTGTCTCCGGGGAGTCAATTTTCATCATCGCAATCGTAAATTTAGCTCACAGTTTCTTTAGAAATGAAAAATATTGTCAAAATAACGAAAATTTTGAAATTATTAAAAAATGTTTAGTCAACTGTCGAAATATAAACGTTTTTTGACAAAATTTAATTTTCAGTGTTGCAGCTATCTCTCTCGCACTGTCAGCGTTGAGGTAGACACCGATCGGCTTCGCGTTAAGGATAAAAGATGTTCGCGGGAATAAGAGGAATTATCCGTCTTAGTTTGTCAATCGAGTGTCGGGGAATCGGTAAGAGTTGTGCTGGCTGGTCCTCGATGGTGATAAATTCCATCCGGTCCTCGTAATTATTGCTACGCTCACTGCTGGCGAGAGAAACTCGGGGGAGAGTTCTGTGTGGCGCGAGCGTCTGTTGTCTAAAAATTTGCGGGAGATGCGAGACGCGATGCGAGTATAGACGAAATTTAGCGTTCGCGAGCGCGACTTTGCATTCTAGCCCGCGAGAAACGACGATGAATATAAACGTCTATTTATAGAGGGCGGACGGCGCGATGTGGCCGCTGTGGAACGCCAGCGAGAACCTCGCCGCGGTGGACCATGGCGTTTTGCACGAGAGTTCGGCCCACCAAAACCTCGAGCCGCAAACAAGCATCACGACGCTCAGCTGTTTTCCCCTTTTTTCATCCCTTTTTTTGCAAATAAAATACCGTCGCTCGATACTGCGAAATATGAAATTCCTGCGGCGACCCGACTGCACCCGACGTACATTTAAACGAAAGCTTAAGGAAAACAACAATAATTGCAAAAGCATAAGAAAATTCGAAATTATTAGAATTTGATGAAATTGCGTGAAAATACGATGAAATACTCTTTAGTATTGAATATGGATAAACAAATTTTTCAAGATTTTTCTCCTGCATAGTTTTCGAGCAATTAAACACTAGAATCAACATGCATAAGCATGAGATTGAAATCTATATAGGTGTGTGTCTTGTATATTGTAAGCTGAAATTATTCGACAACTGTCTCGACGAAAAAAAGAAGAAAATTTGTATCATCGTATTTGATGCCAAATAATATTATAACCAAATTTTATCAAATTCTTATCATATCGTCGTATGTAAATAACCTCATCAAGGAGGGTGGCTACCCATGACATTGTTGCCATGTTGAAATCATGATGAAATTGAGTGAGCATACTCTTTCGTATTAAATATGAATAAACAAATTTTTTAAGATCTTTTACATATTTTTTGAGTACTTGAACGCTACAGTTAACATGCATATGGGATCAGATATATAGGTATATCTCATGCATATTGTAAACTCAAATTATTCGATAACTATATGTATACGAAAAATAGAAAAAAAATGGTGTCATGCTAAAGTATATTATGATGAAATTTTATGAAATTCTTATCACATAGTCGTGCGTAGCCAAGCTCCTTAAGACTTTTCACTGAGCCTCGATCTTGCTTGATAATCTCCAATTTTTTTTCCTGCTTCGCCTGCTCATTCGTTGCGATCACCAAAAAGCAATGATGAGCAACGTGAAATGTTGAATCTCATTCGATAGGTTTAGCAAGAGAATGAGGAACTTGGTTTTTTTTAGCTCCGATTGTCAAAATATATGGCTAAAGTTTTATATGTTTGTAGAAGTAGCTGACTTCGTACTCTAGCTCTCGAGGACGGTCAGCGAAGACGCGGAACTAGTCGCACGCACGCATCTCCCAGCGTAGATGAACTCTCCGACAAAAACTGGCCGTTCCAGCCGTCAAGAGGGTACACATACCCGCGGAGAAACTTTGTTATACCTGTACAGTCACGCATGCGGCATTGCGAGTGAGAGGACGAGCTTCTGATGATGTTTTTTTCGTCACTATTACCGTACACTATATATAATATTTTTCTACTTGCGCGACCGAGCACAGATTTATAAAGTATAGTAGAGGTCGTTTCAAAGAGTTGAGCGAGGGTTTTAGTCGCGCTGGCGCTGCCCAATGTCTTCTGGTGCATTTTGCACTCGCACCAATGCATAGACGTTCTCTTTTTTTTTTTATGGTCATCGATGGAAAAAAATGGTATAGGGCCCTCGCAGGTGTGTTTTTCCGTCTCGCGCGTATTGATAAAAAAAAAAAAATGGAAAAAAAAAAATACGATCCGCGATTGGTGGAGCTCCAGGAAGTCGGGCCATCAGGAGCATGAAAGTGCATAGCGCATGCAGTACGTGAAAAGGAAGAAGGCGAGGCGTGTTCGTTACGTTTGGCGTGGAGGAGAAACCGGTGGCGTAACTTGAACATCTATAACGGACAGATGATGAGTCGCGCGTAGGATTGAGACGGGATGCGTCAAGAGCCGTTGATCCGGTCGTCATTATAAAACGCGGAATCTGAAATTATGCTCGCATCGATGAACATGCGTGATAAATAAGACGGAGGATCGCGTAATTACGCTAACGCATGGCGATTTTTGTAAAAAAAAGTTTCCAACAAGATTTTCTATTATTGCTGATCCAGCACATGGAGAAATTGTTCCTTTGAAATTTTTGCCGGAAAATGGCGACCGCACTGAGAATGAAATTTTGCGAAAAAAAAAATGAATGATTTGTTGAAAACAGCTGTGAACTCTATATTTTTTGATGATTTTAAACTCTTCGTTATTATGACAATTTTTTTCAATTTCTAACAAATCTGTCGGCAAATTTACGATCGGAATTTCAAAAATTTACTCACCGAAGAAACCGTTTTTTATATTTCGCGCTGCAATGACGAAATTTTAGTGATTTTTGGAAAAAACGTTTGGTCGAATGTATCCAAACAAAATATCGATCTTTTCCAACGAAATTTTCTTTTGAGTGCGCGGTGAACGATACTGAAATTGGAGGAGAAGAAACGCAGGAAGAGGAAGAACCAAAGGGAAAAAGAAAGACTCGGAGTGTCCCGAGAGCGCTCGTGGAATTATTTGCCATCTGGCGTACGAAGGCCTCACGGTTAAGTGGAGAAAAATAGTTGCCACTTCGCGTGATCGCGCAAACTTACCCGCGGCCTGCTTCGTCTTCGGAGTCTTTCTCTCCGTCTGGCATTGTTCGCTGGTGCAACCTCGTGCCAATGATTGCAGAGCGAAAGAGCCTGCCGCGCGACGGCAGAAAACGAATCACGCGCTAGAGCACCACTCGCGTGATAATTCGAACGTCTCTCCGGCTGTAACGCTCCGGGAGAATCTTCGGTACGACCGGATAACGCAAATCGAACAATTACATGCCAAATGCCACGTATTTCAAGCCATAACAATTTTCCTCCCCTCTCCAATCTATTTTGACGACATTGCAAAATACTAAGAGTTTCCTAACCCTTAGTGCGACTATTTTTATTTCAGCAAATAACGTTTGTCCTCTTCCGCCATCAACGGTTGTTTGTCAACAAACTGAAAAAATATACCGAGTCTGAAGGAAAGAAGAGAAAGAAGTTTAACAAGCCGATCTCGGAGAAGCGCTCTGTTGCAATTTTCTCAGAAGAGATCGTCGTAACGTAGCTATTAAGTAAATTAAACCAATTAGACTCGAAAAGAGAGAAGATTCCAAGATATATATCCAACGTATTCGCTATCAATGACTCTGTACTCGTTTTTTCTTGGTGGCACCTTTTTGAGGGTTTATCCCAATTTGTCCTGGATAGGGGAAAATTATTAATGAAAATTTTCCATGGAAAAGAATTTATAATGGTGCGGCATAGTGTGACGTTGCAAGGGATGAAGAAAATGTCATATTAGCATTAAGAGGCGAAGGATTCTTGAACAAAAGATAGGTAGGAAATTAACGCAATGGAAAATTATCCAGTGGGAGTTGCCCGGAGTTCTTGTGGCGTGGTAATGCAAAATTTAATATAATGTCATTAAATGTGCGGTTCTGCGGTGTTTTTCGATGGGCGCGAAATTTCTAAATACGCAAAAATTTTGTATAAAAGCCCGACGATGTCGAGCTTCGTTTTATTCGCCAGAATATTATGCTGCTACTGCGATGGGTGAGTTGATGAATTTCTCATTAAAACTAAATAAGCGTTTTTATTATCAAGCTCCGTTTGCAGCTGGAAATATTAATTCTATTCGGTGGTGCATTCACGCTTCGGTCGAGAAACATTCGACAAGCTGGTTACTCGTACAATCGTCCGCAGATAGCATTCGATTTGCCAACGCAGCCGAGACGGCCCGTTCAAAATCCAGTAGCAACATCGCCAGAATACGGACCTCCCGTATTTCGTTCACCAACGACACAGACTAATTATCCGTCTCAACCACCAGCTCCCCCATCGCCTCCATCAACTAATTATCCTAGTTATAATTACCCAGCTCCACCGCCACCGCCACCACCACCTCCACCACGACCTCCATCACCACCTCGACCAACTAATTATCCTAGTTATAATTACCCACCACC